>JXCR01132029.1:7930-23019 GCA_002079205.1 Phalaenopsis hybrid cultivar
CAAGACAAATTTCTTTATATAATTTCTATAAATAAGTATAAATGATCAACCTTTTGGTTGTTGAATTCCCATTATAAAGCATGAAGATTTATGAATTCTAAGTCACTGCATAATAAAATAATTGGTAGAATGTGTTATAGTATGAAAAATAGATGAAATATCCTCTAAATGATAATTATAATGTTCTTATAAATAAGTTGTCTTTTGAAAATGGTAGAAGGCAGATCAATGGAGTTCCAAAAGTTTCTTGAGCAAAGTTATTTATGAATCAATATTTTGAAGGATTTTCAATAGTAAATCTACATGATAAGGTTCTAATGAGTAAAGGCTTTTTTTGTAGTAAATTCTTATTCACATATTCAACAAGGCAAATATTCAGTTCACGTGCTTTAAAATCAGAGTTAATTAAATTTTAATGCATTCAGAAAGCACTTCTCTTTGCATGATCATAGCTAAAAAAAGTCTATAAATTTAAATGTTACCTTATAGTAGTGTTGGATGGATGTGGCGTCAGAGATGCATATTTGCAAATGGATTTCATTGAATGATTAATTTAATCCTCTGTGTTTTCTTTGACATTATTTCTTGTTTATAAATACTAAGTTAACAAAAAAAGAGTTTTACTATTAAGGTAGTATGTTTCTTCTTCTTCTTTCTTTGTCAAAGAAAATGACAAGGTTCTTNCAGAGAATTTAGAAGATGAATGCTCATAGCTAAAAAACTATAGTTTTTGAGTTTGGCGGTGGGTTATTAAGAACTCATGAAAGAATGCACACCCTGCAGACTCTCAAGGAAATCTTGAGGTAATTGAATGAAACTATCTTATATAAGAAAGTAAATCAAGATGATTTTTTAGAAGAAATTGATTGTTGTTTATAAGAAATTGTTTCAAGAGGAATTATTTCCTTTCAATGATTTAGTGTTGAGTATTTCAATAAGTACATGTAGAAAATGAATTTCATANTAGAGAATTTAGAAGATGAATGCTCATAGCTAAAAAACTATAGTTTTTGAGCTTGACGGTGGGTTATTAAGAACTCATGAAAGAATGCACACCTTGCAGACTCTCAAGGAAATCGTAAGGTAATTGAATGAAACTATCTTATATAAGAAAGTAAATCAAGATGATTTTTTAGAAGGAATTGATTGTTGTTTATAAGAAATTGTTTCGAGAGGAATTATTTCCTTTCAATGATTTAGTGTTGAGTATTTCAATAAGTACATGTAGAAAATGAATTTCATAAGAGAGTGATTATGATAGTATTTTGACAAAAGCATAAGTCTACTTTGCATTCAGTGTGTATTGGTGAACTATGATTTTATAATGCGTTAATTTTAATGAATGATTAAATTATTTATAATGAATGCATGAATTTTTTGTAGTCATTTTTTTTTCTTTTCTTCTATGAAATAGAATTAACATTATAAATGTTTTAATAATAAATATATGAAAATTAATCAAATAAAATGAATCCTTCCAAGATTAAGTAAATCATACTAAACATAACATTATTACTATAGTAACAAATTGATGTAAGTACCTAGCAACAGATTAATGAGACAATCTTGATGATGAATTGTCTTGATTAAATGATAATGATTTTCTAAAGCTTTTAACTAGTATAGAATGATATAAAATTATATGAAAAAGATGTCTAGGATGTTATAATATTGTGATACATATGTAAGAGTTAATNAAGACAATCTTGATGCTGAATTGTCTTGATTAAATGATAATGATTTTCCAAAGCTTTTAATTAGTAGAGAATGATATAAAATTATATGAAAAAGATGTCTAGGATGTTATAATATTGTGATACATATGTAAGAGTTAATTTTAAATTTTAACTTGTGAGTTGACATTACATTGAATATGAATATAAGAAACATCCAAATATAATGAATAAAGTCTAGAGATTGATTCTTAAATTACTTATTTTCTTGAACTTTTTCTAGGTTAGATTGGTCTTCTTTTTATCTGTACAAAAAAAATCCTTTGTTTGATATTATATGA
Organism: Phalaenopsis hybrid cultivar; assembly: GCA_002079205.1. Lineage (NCBI taxonomy): Eukaryota > Viridiplantae > Streptophyta > Magnoliopsida > Asparagales > Orchidaceae > Phalaenopsis > Phalaenopsis hybrid cultivar. The sequence continues at coordinate 9,945 of JXCR01132029.1, forward strand.
ATAAGAAAAATATTAGGATTCAAATGTCCAAAGGTTGGCTTACCAACATTATGTCCTTGATGAATTTGATTATTGCCCGCTTGAAGAGTGCAATAATGATTCAAATTAGCATGTATTCCAAAGGTATGTAAGCAAAGTTGTGTTTTTCTGNGAACTTGTGAGTTGACATTACATTGAATATGAATATATGAAACATCCAAATATAATGAATAAAATCTAGAGATTGATTCTTAAATTACTTATTTTCTTGAACTTTTTTTAGGTTAGATTGGTCTTCTTTTTATCTGTACAAAAAAATCCTTTGTTTGATATTTTATGAATAAGAAAAATATTAGGATTCAAATGCCCAAAGGTTGGCTTACCAACATTATGTCCTTGATGAATTTGGTTATTGCCTGCTTGAAGAGTGCAATAATGATTCAAATTAGCATGTATTCCAAAGGTATGTAAGCAAAGTTGTNACAGACAACTTCATGAAAACTCCCATGTCTATTATGTTGCATGTTCATGCTTTATACATTCTTGATGATGTTAAATCTTAGAATGATGTGTATTGTCACCTAGGATTAAGATGTGTTAAGGAAGATAGCACCGGAAAGAACAAAAATGAGGAAGGAAGGAAGAGCAGGTAAAATCTCCAGAATTTTATTGATCACAGAAACATGACTATATAATTTCGTCACATTTCCCTCAATGTCCTCCTGTCATTTAATATTACCACTTTTTCCCTATCATATGCTCCATAGTTTTCACACCCCGTATTNAGAAGATAACACCAGAAAGAACAAAAATGAGGAAGGAAGGAAGAGCAGGTAAAATCTCTAGAATTTTATTGATCACAGAAACATGACTATATAATTTCTTCACATTTCCCCCAATGTCCTCCTGTCATTTAATATTACCACTTTTTCCCTATCATATGCTCCATAGTTTTCACACCCCGTATTCAGAAGGTAGTACTCCCTAGTAAAATAGGGCTTGATGAAAATAAATAAACTTGTTTTCTATTCTTAAAAGAAGAAAGGTATGCAAGTAATAACAACAAAAAGTAAGAAAAACTAAGTTTCATTCCATAAATAAGAGTCCAACAAATACAACTAAGAAATAATTAGATAATTAAAAGATAATAAAATGAATATAAGGAAAAAACTATCTAGACCCAAAAAAGGAAATAAAATAACGTATTTGAAACTGAAAATACCAAAAGTAAATAAATGTTGTAAGTCTGCTTTGATGGAGACAATCATGTTAACTGTTGAATAAATCGTGTTATGCAAAAATGTAAACGAGTGATTCTGGAAAGTAAACTCGGTACATAATATTTATTTATTAATGCATAAATGACAAGAAAAATGGGGCTCACAATATGAGCAATAAAAAGGGATAATTTATTATATGTTTAATAAATCTATAAAAGGATCATCACATGCTCATGATCAGGAATAGAAGTGACTTAAACACATACACTTTTATGTAAATATTTACGTTTTATAATATTAGGTGCTTTGAACATCAATGACTCACTTGTATTTTAACACTATCAGAGATAATACCATATAACTTACAATATATATATATATATATATATATATATATATATATATATATATANAATAAAACCTTTGGTTTTTTTCTTATTTTTGTTTTTTTCTTAAGTTTGAAAAAGTTTTTTTTTTCATTGAACATAGTGTACCTATTTTAATTGTACAATATGTTGTATTTAGAAAGAAATATAGAAGTAATTTATTTATGTGTACCTTTGTTTTTTTTTTTTTGCATTTTGATGCTTTCTTAAATAGTTAAGAAAATGATTTACGCAGTATGTGTAATCCTAAATGAATTTTTAAGAATGCCAAATGAAAAATTTTGCAAGACAAATTTCTTTATATAATTTCTATAAATAAGTATAAATGNGTTAATTGTACAATATGTTGTATTTAGAAAGAAATATAGAAGATAATTTATTTATGTGTACCTTTGTTTTTTTTTTTGCATTTTGATGCTTTCTTAAATAGTTAAGAAAATGATTTACGCAGTATATGTAATCCCAAATGAATTTTAAGAATGCCAAATGAAAAATTTTGCAAGACAAATTTCTTTATATAATTTCTATAAATAAGTATAAATGATCAACCTTTTGGTTGTTGAATTCCCATTATAAAGCATGAAGATTTATGAATTCNGTAAGAATGTTCATTTTGAGTGACTTACCAAAGGCCGAGGCAATAAAGTACAATGCTTCCTATGTAAAATCATGAAATTTTATGCTAGAGAAGCGAATTTAGAGCTGAATGATTGGTGGTTTTATTTGTGGGTCAAAATACACTGACCATTTCAAAATCTTCATTTCTCTATTATCAATCCAGATTAATCTTCTAGCAAAAAAGCATGTGTAAGCCTCTTCATTATTTAGTTGAACAAGGATGTGTCTTCCATCTAGAAGTTTAATTTTCCACTCCCCAACAAGGTGCATGAGCTCAAATTCCTTACGAATAATGTCAATTTTGAGATGGTCATAAAGGAATTTCCTGACCAAATTCTGATGACATGAGAAAGCAAGCTGATTAGATTATGCTTCTTAAAAAAAGATGACGGACTTCTCATTCTTCCTACCAGGTTTCTTGATGCCCTTCGCTGACGCAAACGAAGAAAGGAAGGAACACGATTTAGTAGTACCTGAGCCGTGAACAACAACAAGGGCTGCAACATACATTATTTCTGAAGTCATCGCCAATACAAGGAGGCACAACGATAAGAACAATGAAGTTGCAATGGAAAAAACAGCAAAGCCAAAAGAGGTGTGAAACTTTCTGCTTCAGGCTTGATGAAAGACTAGAAGAGGCCGCACCCCTTCAACTATGGTGAGGTAGCTGAGAAGCTGCCGAAGCCAAAGACGCATGACACCTCAGAAGCCAAACCCGATGAATGAGAGGTCTACTCAAGATGATGAAGTAAGCAGCTGAAGATGACACACGACGCCGACGACAAAATATGTCAGACAATGCTCATGATGTAGGTCCCCTGTTTCCTCCTATGAAACCTCCTATGATGACGAAACCTCATATTTATGTAGAGGAAATTGAGAGAACTCTAGAGTGAGAGCAAGTATCTTTTCTGCCTATCCGGTCTTCAGAACTATTCAAACTTTAAATTAGCCAATGTTCTTTATAGCATATCTAGTAAGGGTAAAGAACATGATTGCTCCTATTTGACACAACAAAATATGCATACTTTCACAACAGAATTCCTATACTTATTACTGATTCATGATAAGGAGAAATATATTTTCATATTTAGTACTTTTCTTCGACAAAAACTCAAGTTATCTTTTTAAGTTTGTTCTATTTTTGTCAAAATATTAAAATTACCAAACACGTCTTTAGTTTAAATAATTATCTTTTTAAAAATAGATTTTTTTCCAAAAAGTGCATATTGCATTTCTTCATTGTGGGTTCGATATTCAAGTCTTAATCAAAAAGTTATATATTACTTGATAACAATACGTAGACTTATGTGGTATCCCAATATATATAAATTAAAAGTTAAATTCTTTCTTATTTTTCTTCAAGATCAAGTTTTTGGTTTTATTATGAAATAAGGAAATATAAGTGAAAAATATAATCAAAATTATTGTTATACTGTTGCAATAAGCAGTTTTAGGATCAAGTTTTTTGCGCCGTTGCCGAGGAAGTGAAGTGAAAATTATAAAGAATCTATTGATTTAAAAGCAAATTTTTATTTTTAGAAAGTCTTATTTAAACTTTAAGTTATTGTATTTTATTTTATTTTATGTTAGCGTATGCATAGTTCAATAACTGAAGGACTAGTTCCCTACGATTCTGAATTAGAGAGAACTGTTAGAAAAATCAGAAAAACTGAAAAAATTAAAAATCTTGAAAAATAAAAAAAACTATAGAAATGGAAAACCAAAATGATCAAAATTCTGAAATTCATCAAGAGCTTAGACCTTTAAGGGATTATGCTAACCCTAATATAGATGAACTTCATTGTAGTATTCAAAAACCTACTGTAGTGGCTAATTTATTTGAACTTAAACCTACTATAATCCAAATAGTATCAAATAATCAGTTTGGGGGATCACTAACTGAAGATCCAAATTTACATCTTGTCAATTTTTTAGAATTGTACGCTACATTTAAATACGATGGTATATCAGATGATGCCATAAGACTTATGTTATTTTCTTTCTCACTAAGGGATAAAGCTAAGATGTGGTTGAATTCATTAGCATCTGGATCTATCAGAACTTGGGGTGNTAGATGGGGGTGTAGATGGTGACATTGAGAAATGGAGTGGTTGAACATATGACAACTCAAGCAATATGAAGGGAAAGACTCAATCACAACCCTTCGTTAATCCATGGTATTGTGTGCCTAACCAAATTTCCTCAGAAGCAATTGAAGTGGTATCCCTTTCAAGCAATACCTTGACTTTAGAGGGATGAGAAAGATTAAAAATAAGAATGTTCATTTTGAGTGACTTACCAAAGGCCGAGCCAATAGAGTACAATGCTTCCTGAGTAAAATCATGAAATTTTATGCTAGAGAGGCGAATTTAGACCTGAATGATTGGTGGTTTTATTTGTGGGTCAAAATACACCGACCATTTCAAAATCTTCATTTCTCTATTATCAATCCAGATTAATCTTCTAGCAAATAAGCATGTGTAAGCCTCTTCATTATTTAGTTGAACAAGGATGTGCCTTCCATCTAGAAGTTTAATTTTCCACTCCCCAACAAGGTGCATGAGCTCAAATTCTTTACGAATAAGGTCAATTTTGAGATGGTCATAAAGGAATTTCCCGACCAAATTCTGATGACATGAGAAAGCAAGCTAATTAGATTATGCTTCTTAAAAAAAGATGACTGACTTCTCATTCTTCCTACCAAGTTTCTTGATGCCCTTCGCTGACGCAAACGAAGAAAGGAAGGAACACGATTTAGTAGTACCTGAGCCGTGAACAACAGCAAGTGCAGTAGCATACATTATTTCTGAAGTCATTGCCAATACAAGGAGGCACAACGATAAGAACAATGAAGTTGCAATGGAAAAAACAACAAAGCCAAAAGAGGTGTGAAACTTTCTACTTCAGGCTTGATGAAAGACTAGAAGAGGCCGCACCCCTTCAACTATGGTGAGGCAGCTGAGAAGCTGCCGAAGCCAAAGACGCATGACACCTCAGAAGCCAAGCCCGATGAATGAGAGGTCTACTCAAGATGATGAAGTGAGCAGCTGAAGATGACACACGACGCCGACGACAAAATATGTCACACAATGCTCATGATGTAGGTCCCCTGTTTCCTCCTATGAAACCTCCTATGATAACGAAACCTCATATATATGTAGAGGGAATTGAGAGAACTCTAGAGTGAGAGCTAGTATCTTTTTTGCCTATCCGGTCTTCAGAACTATTCAAACTTTAAATTAGCCAATGTTCTTTATAGCATCTCTAGTAAGGGTAAAGAACATGATTGCTCTTATTTGACACAACAAATATGCATACTTTCACAATAAAATTCCTATACTTATTACTGATTCATGATAAGGAGAAATATATTTTCATATTTAGTACTTTTCTTCGACAAAAACTCAAGTTATCTTTTTAAGTTTGTTCTATTTTTGTCAAAATATTAAAATTACCAAATTTACTACAAAAACGTCTTTAGTTTAAATAATTATCTTTTTAAAAATAGATTTTTTTTTCCAAAAAGTGCATATTGCATTTCTTCATTGTGGGTTCGATATTCAAGTCTTAATCAAAAAGTCATATATTACTTGATAACAATACATAGACTTGTGTAGTATCCCAATATATATAAATTAAAAGTTAAATTCTTTCTTATTTTTCTTCAAGATCAAGTTTTTGGTTTTATTATGAAATAAGGAAATATAAGTGAAAAATATAATCAAAATTATTGTTATACTGTTGCAATAAGCAGTTTCAGGATCAAGTTTTTTTGCGCCGTTGCCGAGGAAGTGAAGTGAAAATTGTAAAGAATCTATTGATTTAAAAGCAAATTTTTATTTTTAGAAAGTCTTTCTTAAACTTTAAGTTATTGTATTTTATTTTGTGTGTGTTTAGTTTTATTTTATTTTATGTTACGTATGCATAGTTCAATAACTGAAGGACTAGTTCCCTACGATTCTGAATTAGATAGAACTGTTAGAAAAATTAGAAAAAGTGAAAAAATTAAAAATCTTGAAAAATAAAAAAAAAAAAACTATAGAAATGGAAAACCAAAATGATCAAAATTCTGAAATTCATCAAGAGTTTAGACCTTTAAGAGATTATGCTAACCCTACTGTAGATGAACTTCATTGTAGTATTCAAAAACCTACTGTAGTGGCTAATTTATTTGAACTTAAACCTACTATAATCCAAACAGTATCAAATAATCAGTTTGAGGGATCACTAACTGAAGATCCAAATTTACATCTTGTCAATTTTCTAGAATTGTATGCTACATTTAAATACGATGGTATATCAAATGATGCCATAAGACTTATGTTATTTTCTTTCTCACTGAGGGATAAAGCTAAGATGTGGTTGAATTCATTAGTATCTGGATCTATCAGAACTTGGGGTGATTTAGTACAAAAATTTCTTGCTAAATATTTTCCACATACAAAAACTGCGAAGCTTAGAAATGATATTACATCTTTTAATCAGTTTGAAGGGGAATCTATCTGCTGGGAAGCTTAGAAATGATATTACATCTTTTAATCAGTTTGAAGGGGAATCTATTTATGAAGTTGCAAAGCTAAGAAATGATATTACATCTTTTAATCAGTTTGAAGGGGAATCTATTTATGAAGTATGGGAAAGATTTAACGAACTCCTAAGAAAGTGTCCACGCCATGCTATAATAGATTGTTTAATAATTCAAACTTTTTATAATGGATTAGTTGGATCTCTTAGATCAATTATCGATGCCGCTTGGTGGTTCATTCCAAAACCATTTCATGTCGCTTAGAATTTAATTGAAGAAATGACTACCAATAATTTTTTATGGCCTTCAGAGAGGGTAAATCCTAAGAAAGTAGCCAATATTCATGAATCTGATGCATTTACTATGTTAGCAAATCAAGTTGATGCAATTTCAAGGAAGTCAGACCAATTTGGAATGAATTTTTCTCAACCAATCTCCATGATTGAAGAAAATTCATTAGGCCTGATAATTTCAAAGAAGTTTACCAATTTGGAATGAATTTTTCTCAATTAATTTCCATGATTGAAGAGAATTCATTAGACCAAATGGTAGATTCTCAAGCATCATTAGAAACTTTGAATGTCATAAATAATAAGCAGAATATAAATTATTATAACCCATGTTGGAAGAATCGTCCAAATTTTAACTGGAATAACAACTCGGGTGGTAATAATCAGCAATGGAGAACAACCAAGTAAACCCATTGGGAAACTAAAACAATCAACTGAATAATAATTATAGATCTACTTATCCTCCAGCCTTCAATAGTAATACACAATTTAAGGAGAAGAAGTTGTCTATAGAAGGAGTGGTGTTACAAATAAGAAATCAATTACAAAGTCAAGGAGCTACAATTAGAAATATTGAGAATCAACNCAAATTTTAACTGGAATAACAACTCGGGTGGTAATAATCAGCAATGGGAGAACAACCAAGTAAACTCATTGGGAAGCTGAAACAATCAAGTGAATAATAATTATAGATCTACTTATCCTCCAAGCTTCAATAGTAATACACAATTTAAGGAGAAGAAGTTGTCTATAGAAGAAGTGGTGTTACAAATAAGAAATCAATTACAAAGCCAAGGAGCTACAATTAGAAATATTGAGAATCAACGTGGGCAAATAATAATCTCATTAATTAATAGATCCTAAGGAACACTTCCTAGTAATACTGAATCAAATCCAAAAGACCAGAATAAAGAGCAAGTAAANTAAATTCATTAATTAATAGATCCTAAGGAACACTTCTTAGTAATACTGAATCAAATCCAAAAGACCAGAATAAAGAGCAAGTAAAAGCCATTCAATTTAGAAGCAGAAGAGAGTTGGAAGATAGGGTTCAAAAAGAAATTGAAGTAGAGAGAGAAGAAAATGAAGAATCAAAAGAGGGAGCTCCAAAAGATTCTGAGAGACCTATTTCTCCACTAAAAATTGATTTGGAAAAACCGCCACCTCCATTTTCTCAGAAATTTCGTCAGTAGAAGTTGGATAAGAAATTTTCAAAATTTTTGAAAATATTTAAGAAGCTTAGAATTAATATTCCATTTGCTGAAGCCTTAGAATAAATGCCAAACTATGTAAAGTTTATGAAGGATATTCTCAATAGGAAAAAAGAATTTTGAATGTAATGAGACTGTTGCACTTTGTGAAGAGTGTAGTGCTATAATTCAGAAAAAGCTTCCTAAAAAGCTTAAGGATCCTGGTAGCTTTACAATTCTATGTGCAATAGGAGACAAATTTCATGAGAAAGCTTTATGTGATTTAGGTGCAAACATTAACCTTATGCCATTATCAATATTCAAAAGATTAGTATTAGGTGAAATAACCTCTACTACTATAACTCTGCAGTTAGTAGATCGTTCGATATCATACCCTAAAGGAGTTATAGAAGATGTCATAGTGAAAGTGGATCAATTTATCTTTCCTGTTGATTTCATTGTGCTAAGCATATGGAGGAAGATAAAGAGATACTTATCATTTTAGGGAGACCTTTCCTAGCCACAGAAGGATGAGGAAGATAAATAGATGCCTATCATTTTGGGGAGTCCTATCCTAGCCACAGGAAGAGCAATGATAGATGTGCAGAAAGGGGAATTAACAATGCTGGTCAATAACCAAACTATTACTTTCAATATTTCAAGATCAATGAAATATCCTGCAAAAGGTAAAGATGATGAATGTTATAGGATGGATGATATAAAATATCTAAGTGAATGCCATTTCAAAACAACTTATGAAGAAAAAGATTTGGAACACGAGCAAGAAGAGGAATTAGAATGAAGTGAAGAACTTTTTAAGGAAGATTTAAACTATTTTTGAGAAAACTTTGAAATTTTGGATATGATAGGTAAAGATAAGTAATTTTGTCCATCAATTGAAAAACCTCAAGAACATGAGTTGAAGTTACTTCCTGAACATTTAAAATATGTCTTTTTAGGATATTCCTCTACTTTACGAGTTATAATTTCCTCAAAATTAACGATGGAAGAAGAAGAAAGGTTGATGAAAATTTTAAAAAATTTTAAGAAAGCCTTCGAATGGACAATTGCTGATATGAAAAGAATCAGTCCTTCAATTTGTATGCATAGAATTCATAAGGAAGAGAACTACAAACCCAGGGCTGATTCTCAAAGCAGACTGAATCCTGTTATGAAATAAGTTATTAAGAAAGAAATTTTAAAGTGGTTAGTTTTTAGAATTATCTACCCTATTTTAGATAGTGCATGTGTTAGTCCAATTCACTGCGTTCTTAAGAAAGGAGGAGTAACTGTAACTGTGAATGAACATAATTAATTAATACCTACTAGACAAGTTATAACATGACAAATATGCATTGATTATAGAAAATTAAATGTTGCCACTAGGAAAGATCATTTTCTAATACTCTTTCTAGATCAAATGCTGGATAGACTAGCTGGGCATAAATACTTTTATTTTCTGGATGGATATACTGGTTATCACCAAATACAAATATCTCTTGAGGATCAAGAGAAAACAATTTTTACCAGTTCTTATGGTACTTTTGCTTTTAGAAGGATGCCCTTTGGTTTATGTAATGCCCCTGCTACATTTCAAAGATGAATGATGACAATTTTTTGTGATTTAATTGAAAAAGGTATTGAAGTATTCATGGATGATTTTTTTAGTGTTTGAAACTTGATTTGATTCATGTTCAGAACATTTATCTAAATTTCTTAAGCGCTTTGAAGAAACAAATTTAGTCCTTAATTGGGAAAAATGTCAATTTATGATAGCAAGAGGAATTTTATTAGGTCATCAAATATTAGAAAATGGTATGGATGTAGATCCTGCTAAAATTCTAGTGATTGCTAATTTACCTTATCCAACAAATTTAAGGGAAATTAGGAGATTTTTAGGACATGCTGGATTCTACAAGCGATATATTGAAGACTTTTCAATGATTGCAAAGCCTTTATGCCATTTACTAGAGAAAGATGAAATTTTCAATTTTGATGAAGAATGCCTAACAACTTTTAATTTATTAAAATAAAAATTAATCACTGCACCAATTATAGTTTCAACAAACTGGGGAAAACCTTTTGAATTGATATGTGATGCTAGGGATTATGTTATANCTTCTAAAGCCCATCACTAAGGTGAATGTGAAGAATTATTTCGAGCATTCTAATTTTGGCTGGAGCGGAGGATTTTCTAGGAGTTATGGAGTAGAAACATCTGCTGCTTCTACCTTTACTGCTTCTACATCTAGACCATCTACCTCACGTGCTTTTACATCTAGAAGTGAGTCTACTGATACCCAAGATCAATTACTGCAGAGGATGATGGATCATATCAATTTTACCGCTGATAAAGTTCAGAATTTAGAGCATTTTTGTAGAGTATACTGATAGGTATAATAGGGGAAAGAATGATTATGAAGTGAAATTCCACTCATCTCTGGAGAACCTAATTAGGGGTGACCTAGGAGGGCAATTTACTTCATATCCTCAATATCCTGATTATGAGCCTGCAGAATAGTGGTAGAGCAGTGATTCAGACGATGAGGAGTAGAATTGAGAGATTTTTATGTTTGTAATATGTGTTAAACTATGTGCTTTGGNGAAGGAAGCTAAACCTAGACTCATAAGATGGATTCTTCTTTTGCAAGAATTTGATTTTGAAATAGTAGATCACAAGAGGATTGAAAATCAAATTGCTGATCATTTGTCCAGGCTTGGGTTAGAAAAACCACTCTGTTTTGAAAAAAAAAAATTAATGAACATTTTTAAGATGAAAAATTGTTCACTATTAATGAGTGGCATGTTCCGTGGTATGCCGACATTGTGAACTTTATTGTTAATGAAATTATACTTTATGAAATGACATTCCAACAAAAGAGAAAATTTATTTCTGAAGCTAAGACTTATTTTTGGGATGACCCATTCATATATAAACAAGGAAATGATCTAATTCTTCGAAGATGTGTACCATTAGAAGAAATTTATGAAATTATCCAAAGCTGTCATAATTTTGATTTTGGTGGACATATTGGTGTTGATAAAATAACATACAAAAATTTACAATCTGGATTCTATTGACCCATAATTTTCAGAGATGTTAATGCTTATATCAAAACTTGTGATAGACATCAATGAGTAGGCAATATTTCTAGAAGAAATGAGATGCCCCTTAATTATATGCTAGAAGTTTAAATACTTGTTGTTTGGGGATTAGATTTCATGGGACCATTTATAACATCTTTAAAAAATTTATATATTCTGTTAGCAGTGGACTGTATTCAAATGGATAGAAGCTGTTACTTTACCTCGATGTTATGCTCAAAGTGTTGCAAAATTTTTGAAAACAAACATATTTTGTAGATTTGGGATGCCGAGAGTTATCATTACTGATGGGGGAAGTCATTTTAGAAATACCATAATGGAGAAGTTATTAAAGAAATATCATATAAATCATAGGATTGCTACTGCTTATCATCCTCAAACAAGTGATTTGGCTGAATTATCCAATCGGGAAATTAAAATAATTATGGAAAAATCTGTGAATCCAACAAAAATGGATTTGTCAGTCAAACTTGACTATTCTTTGTGGGCTTATAGGACTTACATAACTCCTATAGGAATGTCCCCATATAGGCTAATATTTAGGAAAGCTTGTCACTTATCAGTTGAACTTGAGCATAAAGCATGTTAGACAATTAAAGAGTTCAATTATAATTTGAAAGATGCTGGTGAGAAAAGATTATTGCAATTAAATGAGCTTGAAGAGATAATGAATGAATCTTATCAGAGTGCCATAATTTATAAAGAAAAGATAAAGATGTGGCATGATCGAAGGATTCTTATTAAAAATTTTTGGCAAGGGCAACAAGTTTTTCTATATAATGAAAGGTTAAGATTATTTCCAGGCAAACTTAAGTCCAGGTGGATGGGCCATTTGTTGTGATAAAAGTTTATCCTTATTGAGCTGTGAATATTAAAGATCCTAAGTCTTAGAAAATATTTAAAGTTAATGGATGTAGACTGAATCCTTTTTTTATAGGGATCAACATAAACTTAATGATGGAATGATGTTGGGTCAACCAGAATAAGCACTGGTTACATCGGGCTGATGACGTAAAACCAAACGCTTTGTGGGAGGCAACCCATAGTTATCAGTGTTTTTTTTTATTGTTGTTTTGTGAGTGATTAAGAAATTTGAGGCAGTATGTTTGAAACTATTATGTGTTAGTGAAGATTTTAATACTTTATTTAGTGACCAAGACATGTTAGAATGAGAATTTGGATGTTAAGTTGACTGGTGCAAAAATGTGCACTGACGCTTAAGCGCGACAGTTTAAACACTTGTGAGAAATTAGTATTCTAGAAGGTTTAACCACCAATTAGTTTATAAAAACGTTCCAAGGTAGTTTCTAAACGTGTCTAGGAGTTATAGGAAGGATTAGGCCTATAAATTTAAGGGTTTTATGAAGGAATTTCACCCAGATCATTTCTAGCCCTAAAATTATAAGAGAAAGAGATATTTAGAGAAGATTTCTTCCTTGGAGGTGGATTTGAAGAAGAAGCAAGAAACCATGAGGAAGAGGTTCATTAGTCAGAGTGCACAAGAGATGTATAATGGTTTCTTAACCGTTAGTATTGAAGGGATACCAGAGAAGATCAACAAATTTGAGAATACTATGGCTTTATTGGAGACCAAAGAACCTGAGTTGCATGCACATCTAGAGCATATTGGATGGCAATTGAAGATGCAATTTAGGCACACAAGTTTTATAGAGGAAGCAGATAAGACAATGTTCATAAAGCAGAAGTGGATTGAAGAAGATAGTATCAGAGCTCGTCACCACCGTCCATTTTATCAACT
>JXCR01132031.1:0-56679 GCA_002079205.1 Phalaenopsis hybrid cultivar
AACTTCCTGAAAAGCTTAAAGATCCTGGTAGCTTTACAATTCCATGTGCAATAGAAGATAGACTTAATGGGAAAGCTTTATGTGTTTTAGGCGCAAGCATTAACCTTATGTCATTATCAATATTTAAAAGATTGGGATTAGGAGAAATAACCCCTACTAATGTAACTCTGTAGTTAGCAGATCATTCAATAACATATTCTAAAGGAGTTATAAAAGATGTCCTAGTGAAAGTGGATCAATTTATCTTTCCTGTTCATTTCATTGTGCTAGATATGGAGGATGATAAAGAGATACCTATCATTTTGGGGAGCCTTTCCTAGCCACAGGAAGAGCAATGATAGATGTGCAGAAAGGGGAATTAACAATGCACGTTAATGATCAANCGATCAATCGAGATGTTAAAATTTATTGTAAGAACATGTAAGAACCGGGTTGGTATTGTCTCAGTCAATAATTGGAAACAATCACATGAGGTTGTATGAATAAGAATGTAGTTCATATGATTGAGTTCAAATAAACAGGAAAATATTCATTGAAGGGTGTAGAGTTAAAGGACTTTAAAGTGACAGGTTAAAGCTGCCAACTTGGTTTATTGTTTTAGGTTCTGATACGAGATGCTAGCCCCTAGGTGGAGGGAATCAAGGGAACTCTAGAGTGAGAGCTAGTATCTTCCCTGCCTAGCCGGTCTTAAGAACTATTCAAACTTTAAATTAGCCAATGTTCTTTATAGCAACTCTAGTAAAGGGTAAATAATATTATTGCTCCTATTTGGCACAACACAATTTGCATACTTCTATAACAAAACTCCTATACTTATTTCTAATTCATGATAAGAAGAAAGATATTTTTCTTATTAAGTGTTTTTCATCTACAAAACTCTAGTTATCTTTTTAAGTTGTTATTATTTTGTCAAAATATCAAAAATATCAAAATATTTAAATTTTTATTACTGTAAAATATATTGAGTTTAAGTAATTGTCTTTTTAAAAAATAGAAAGTTTTTTAAAAGTGCATATTGTATAAATTCCCTGTGGGTTCGATATTCAGTTATTAATCAAAAAGTCTTATATTACTTGATAACGATACGTATACTTGCAAAGTATCCTATTATATATAAATTAAAAGTTAAATTCTTATTTTGCTTCAGGATCAAGTTTTAGGATTTATTGTAAAATAAGGAAATATAAGTGAAATATAATATGAATTATTGTTGTACTTTGCATATTTGCAGTATCAAGAGGGATCATGTTTTTTGCACCGTTGCTAGGGAATCGAAAGCAATATTTCTATTTTTAGAAAGTCTTATTTAAACTTAAAATATTGTATCTTATTTTTGTGTGTTTTGAATTTTATTTTATTTTATTTTATGATAGTGTATGTGTAGTTCAGGTTCTGAAAGACTAGTGCCCTACGATTCTAAATTTGAAAGAACTATTAGAAAAATCAAAAAAACCAAAAAAATTATAAAATTTGAAAAATCCAAAAAATTTATAGAAATGGCAGACCAAAACAATCAAAATGCTGAAATTTATCAAGAGTTTAGACCTTTAAGAGATTATGCCAACCTTACTGATGAACTTCATTGCAGTATTCAAAAATCTACTGTAGTGGCTAATTCATTTGAGCTTAAACCTGCTATTATCCAAATGATATCAAATAATCAGTTGGAGGATCACCAAATGAAGATCCAAATTTACATTTTGCCAATTTTTTAGAATTATGTGCTACATTTAAATATGATGGTGTATCAGATGATGTCATAAGATAGGTTAGAATTGTGCACTACATTTAAATACGATGGTGTATCAGATGATGTCATAAGACTTAGGTTATTTATTTTTCACTGAGGGATAAAGCTAAGATGTGGTTAAATTCATTAGCACCTAGATCTATCAAAACTTAGGGTGATTTAGCACAAAAATTCTTTGTTAAATATTTTCCACCATAAAAAATTACAAATCTTAGAAATGATATCACATCTTTTAATCAGTTTGAAGAGAAATCTATTTATGAAGCATGGGAAAGATTTACAGAACTCTTAAGAAAGTGTCCACACCATGCTATACCAAATTGGTTAATAATTTAAACTTTTTATAATGAATTAGTTGGATCTCTTAGATCAATTACCGATGCCACTGTCGGTAGTTCATTGATGTCAAAACCATTTCATGACACCTACGCTTTAATTGAATAAATTTCTACTAATAATTTTCAATGGCCCTCTGAGAGGATAAATCCTAAGTAAGTAGCCAACATTCATGAAATTGATGCATTTACCAAGTTAGCAAATCAAGTTGCTGCAATTTCAAGGAAGTTAGGCCAATTTGGAATGAATTATTCTCAACCAATGTCCATGAATGAAGAGAATTCATTAGGCCAAATGGTAGATTCTCAAGCATAATTAAAAACTTTGAATGTCATAAATAATAAGCAAAATAACCCATATTCCTATTATTATATCCCATGTTGGAAGAACCATCCCAACTTTAACTAGAATAACAATTCTGGTGGTAATAATCAGCAATGGGGGAACAACCAAGGAAACCCATTGAGAAATTGGAACAACAAAGGGAATAATAATAATAGATTTACTTATCCTCTAGGTTTCAACAGTAATACACAGTTTAAGGAGAAGAAGTTGTTTATAGAAGAAGTAGTGTTACAAATGGGAAATCAATTACAAAGTCAAGGAGCTACAATTAGAAATATAAGGAATCAACTTAGGCAAATAGCAAATTCATTAAGTAATAGATCCTAAGGAACACTTCATAGTAATACTGAATCAAATCCAAAAGAACAGAATAAAGAACAAGTAAAAGCCATTCAATCTAGAAGCGGAAGAGAGTTGGAAGGTCGGGTTCAAAAAGAAATTGAAGTAGAGAGAGAACAAATTGAAGAATCAAAAGCGGACACTCCAAAAGATTCTGAGAGACCTATTTCTCCGTTGAAAATTGATTTGGAAAAGCACCACCTCCATTTCGTCAGAGACTTCGTCAGCAAATGTTGGATAAGCAATTTTTAAAATTTTTGAAATTATTTAAGAAGTTTACAATTAATATTCCATTTGTTGAAGCCTTAGAACAAATGTCGAGCTATGTAAAGTTTATGAAGGATATTATCAACAGAATAAGGAAGTTTAAAGATAATTAGACTGTTGCACTTAGCGAGGAGTGCAGTGCAATAATTCAGAAAAAGCTTCCTGAAAAGCTTAAAGATCCTTGCAGCTTTATAATTTCATGTGCAATAGGAGACATATTTTATGAAAAAGCTTTATGTGATTTAGGTGCAAGCATTAACCTTATGCCATTATCAGTATTTAAAAGATTGATATTAAGAGAAATAACCCCTACTATTGTAACTTTGCAGTTAGCAGATCATTCGATAACATTCCCTAAAGGAGTTATAGAAGATGTCCTAGTGAAAGTGGATCAATTTATCTTTCATGTTGATTTCATTGTGCTAGATATGGAGGACGATAACGAGATACTTATCATTTTGGGGAGACCTTTCCTAGCCAAAGAAAGAGCAATGATAGATGTGCAAAAATGGGAATTAACAATGTGCATCAATGATCAAATATTACTTTTAACATTTCAAGATCAATGAAATACCCTGCAAAAGGTAAAGATGATGAATGTTTTAGAATGGATGTTATAATATTCTGAGCGAATTCCATTTCAAGACTAATTATGAAGAAAAATCTGAAGTAAAAGATTTGGAACACGAGCAAGAAGAGGAATTAGATCAATGTAAAGATCTTTTTAAGGAAGAAAAAGATTTAAAAAACAAACAAGAAGAGGAATTAGATCAATGTGAAGATCTTTTTAAGGAAGATTCAAACTATGTTCGAGAAAGTTTTGAAGTTTTAGATATGATAGACAAAGGTAAATTATTTTGTCCATCTATTGAAAAACCTCCAGTACTAGAGTTGAAGTACTTCTTGATCATTTAAAATATGCCTTTTATGAGATTCCTCTACTTTACCTGTTATAATTTCCTCAAAATTAACAATGGAAGAAGAAGAAAGGGTTCACGAAATATCTGAAAAATTTTAAAAAAGCCTTTGGATGGACAGTTGCTGTTATTAAAGGAACCAGTCCTTCAATTTGTATGCATAGAATTCATATGGAAGAGAACTACAAACCCAGGGATGATCCGCAAAGGAGATTAAATCTTGTTATGAAAGAAGTTGTTAAGAAAGAAATTTTAAAGTGATTAGATGCTAGAATTATCTACCCTATTTCAGATAGTGCATGGGTTATTCCAATTCATTGCATTCCTAAGAAATGAGGAGTAGCTGTAACTGTAAATGAACATAATGAGTTAATACATACTAGATAAGTTACGGGGAGATAAATATGCATTAATTATAGAAAATTAAGTCTTACCACTAAGAACGATCATTTTCCAGTACCCTTTCTAGATCAAATGATGGATAGACTAGTTGGGCATAAATACTTTTGTTTTCTGCATGGATATATTGGTTATCACCAAATTCAAATATCTCTTTAGGATCAAGAGAAAATAATGTTTACCAGTCTTTAAGATACTTTTACTTTTAGAAGAATGCCCTTTGGTTTATACAATGCCCCTACTACATTTCAAAGATGTATGATGGCAATTTTTTGTGATTTAATTGAAAAAGTAATTGAAGTCTTTATGGATGACTTTCATTGTTTGGAACTTCATTTGACTCATGTCTAAGACATTTATCTAAAGTTCTAAAGCACTGTGAAGAAACAAATTTAGTCCTTAATTGGGAAAAATATCAATTTATGGTAGCAGGAGGAATTATATTAGGTCATCAAATATCAAAAAATGGTATGGAAGTAGATCCTGCTAAAATTCAAGGGATCGCTAATCAGGTCATCAAATATCAGAAAATGGTATGGAAGTAGATCTTGCTAAAATTCAAGTGATTGCTAATAGTCATCAAATATAAGAAAATTGTATGGAATTAGATCCTGCTAAAATTCAAGTGATCGCTAATTTACCTTATCCAACATAAAATGTATGGAAGTAGATCCTACTAAAATTCAAGTGATCGCTAAATTACCATATCCAAGAAATGTAAGGGATATTAAGAGTTTTCTAGGATATGTTGAATTCTACAAACAATATATTAAAGATTTTTCAAAGATTACTAAGCCTTTATGCCATTTACTAGAGAAAGATACAATTTTTAATTTTGATGAGGAATGCCTAAGAGCTTTTAAATTATTAAAATGAAAATTAATCACTGCACCAATTATAGTTTCAGCAAACTGGGAAAAACCTTTTGAATTAATGTTTGATGCTAGTGATTATGCTATTGGAGCTGTTTTTGGACAAAGATATGATAAAATTTTCAAAGTTATTTACTATGCTAGTAAAACTCTTAATGTAACTCAATTTAATTATACAACACTGGAAAAGAGTTATTAGCAATAATATATGCTTTTGATAAATTTAGATCATATTTAATTGGAAATCATTGTGTAGTTCATACAGATCATTCTGCTATTAAGTATTTAATGAAAAAGAAGGATGCTAAACCTAGACTTATAAGATGGATTCTTCTTTGCTACTAAGTACTTAATGAAAAAGAAGGATACTAAACCGAGACTTATAAGATGGATTCTTCTTTTACTTCATTCTGCTATTAAGTGCTTAATGAAAAAGAAGGATACTAAACTGAGACTTATAAGATGGATTCTTCTTTTACAAGAATTTGATTTTGAAATAGTAGATTGGAAGTAGATTGAAAATCAAATTGCTTATCATTTGTCCAGGCTTGAATTAGAAAAACCATTCTGTTTTGAAAAAGAAATTAATGAACATTTTTCAGATGAAAAATTGTTTACTATTAATGAGTGGCGTGTTCTGTGGTATTCTAACATTGTAAACTTTATTTTTAGTGATATTAGACCTTATGGAAAGACATACCAATAGAAGAGGAAATTTATTTCTGAAGCTAAGACTTATTTTT
Organism: Phalaenopsis hybrid cultivar; assembly: GCA_002079205.1. Classification (NCBI taxonomy): domain Eukaryota; kingdom Viridiplantae; phylum Streptophyta; class Magnoliopsida; order Asparagales; family Orchidaceae; genus Phalaenopsis; species Phalaenopsis hybrid cultivar. The sequence goes on from JXCR01132031.1 coordinate 5,969, forward strand.
GGGATGACCCATTTTTATATAAACAAAGGAAGGATCTGATTATTTGAAGATGTGAACCATTAAAACAAACTTATGAGATTATCCAAAAATGTTATAATTCTAATTTTGGGGGACATTTTGGTGTTGATAAAACAACATACAAAATTTTACAGTCTTTAGCCTACAAATTTTTAGAGATGTTAATGCTTATATTAAAACTTGTGATAGATGTCAACGAGTAGGCAATATTGCATACAAAATTCTACAATCTAAATTTTATTGGCCTACAATTTTTAGAGATGTTAATGCTTATATACAAAATTTTACAATCTGGATTTTATTGGCCTACAATTTTTAGAGATGTTAATGCTTATATCAAAACTTGTGTTAAGATCAAAAAATAGGCAATATTTTCAGAAGAAATGAGATGCCCCTCAATTATAGGTTAGAAGTTGAAATATTTGATGTTTGGGAATTAGATTTCATGGGACCATTTATATCATCTTTCAAAAATTTATATATTTTATCAGTAGTGGACTATGTATCCAAATGATAGAAGCTGTTGTTTTACCTTGATGTGATGCTCAATGTGTTGCAAAATTTTTGAAATTAATATATTTTGTAGATTTGGGATGACAAGAGTTATTATTACTGATGGGGGAAGTCATTTCAGAAATGTCATAATGGAGAAGTTATTAAAGAAATAGCATATAAATCATAGTATTACTACTGCTTATCATCCTCAGACAAGTGATTTGGCTAAATTATCCAATCGAGAAATTAAAATAACTATGGAAAATTCTGTGAATCCAACAAAAATGGATTGTTTAGTCAAACTTAACTATGCTTTGTGGGCTTATAAGACTGCATATAGAACTCCTATAGGAATGTCCCCATATAGGAAATATTTGTGAAAGCTTGTCACTTACCAGTTGAACTTGAGCATAAAGCATATTAGGCAATTAAAGAGTTGAAATATAACTTGAAAGATGCTGGTGAAAAAAGATTATTACAATTAAATGAGCTTGAAGAGATAAGGAATGATTCTTATGAAAGCACCAAAATGTATAAGGAAAAGATGAAAATGTGGCATGATTGAAAGATTCTTACTAAAAATTTTCAACGAGGGCAACAAGTTTTACAATATAATTCAAGGTTAAGATTATTTCTAGGGAAACTTAAATCCAGGTGGATGTGCCCATTTATTGTAATGAAAGTTTATCCTTGTAGAGCTGTCGATATTAAAGATCCTAAATGAGAGAAAATATTTAAAGTGAATGGACATAGACTAAAATTTTATTACATAGGAGATCAGCAGATGTTTAATGATGGAATGATGTTGGGTCAACCAGAGTAAGCACTGGTTACGTCGATCTGATAACGTAAAATCAAGCGCTTTGTGGGAGGCAACCCATAAGTATCAGTGTGCTTTTGATTTTATTGATGTTTTATGTGTGATTAAGAAAATTGGGGTAGTATTTTTTAGACTATTATGTGGTTAGTATAATTTTAAGATATAAATTAGTGATTTTGACATGTTAAAATGAGAATTTGGAAGTTAAGTTCACTTGTGCAAAAATGTGTACTGGTGCTTAAGCACCAAAATCAGTGCTTAAGCACGACAATTTAAAACCATGTGAAAAATTAATATTCTAGAAGGGAAAATTGCCTAGAAGTTTGCAAAAATGTGCCTTGGAAGTTTCTAAATGTGTCTAGGAGTTATTGGAATAATTCAGGCCTATAAATAGAAGAATTTAGTGAAGGAATTTCACCCCAGAACATTTCTAGCCCTAAAGCCTAAAAGAGAGAGAGGTTTTAAGATGATGTCTTCATGGGAGATGGATTGGAAGAAGAAAGAAGAGATCATGGAAGAAATTTATTAGTCAAAGTGGGCAAGAGATATATAATGGTTTCTTAGTCGTTAGTATTGAAGGAATATCAGAGAAAATCAACAAAATTGAAAATATCATGTCTATATTGGAGACTAAAGTATTGGAGATTCATGCACATCTTGAGCGTAATGGATGACAATTTAAAAAGGAATTAAGTTTTTTGCTTGTTTTTGTGTGATTAAACTCGTTGTCTTTAAGTGTTTTTAGTGTTTAAGACAAGTGTTAGTGTTTATGTCACTTATGTGTTTAATTGTGAATGTGTGTTAAGTGTTTTGTACTTAGGAAAATTTTCTCATCTAAGACTATTTGGAGTGAGAATTAAGTGTCAATGGTATTTGTACTGTTTATGAATTAATATAAGTTTATTTTTGTGAAAAGTTTATGTTTTTTTAGCCTCAAATTGAAATAGTTGTTATGGAGAATTTTGAGAGAGAGGGGAGTTATAGGAAGTTGAAAATTTGTCAATTAAGTGCTATGAGAATACTGCATTTTACTTAAATTTATAGATTTTGAAAATAATGCACTAGCGCTTAAGAGCCACATATTGCTCTTAAGCGCGAGCTAACCCGAGACGCAGGCTCCTAAGCGCCACTTACCCGCGCTTAAGCACCGGTTCACAAAAACCAGTTCGCAAACGGTTAAAAGTGAAATTTTGGTCCGGAAACACCATTTTTAACGCCTCCCGTCATCTTCTTCCTCTCAAAATTATGATTTTTAAGGGCTAGGGCACACCATTAAGTGGAGATTTCTTGGTGGAATCAAGAAAAATTTGCTAGAATCGAATTCCTTGAGGTAAGAGCTTTACTTTTATGCAAAACTTTTAGATTTTCACCATGTATTTTGAGCACATTTGGAGAAATTTAAAAATTCACTGTTCATGGTGAAAAAAGAGGAAAAATCTATAGAAATTTCTTGGGATGTTTAGTTTGTGCTTTAGGAAGTTTAGTTTAGTGATTTAGACTTAATTTTTGAAGTTATTTTTGAAGTTTATAAAATTTGTAGAATAGCACAAAGAATGAAGAGGAGTAAAGGAAAAAGCTTGTTTGATTCGAGCAAATTTATTAGTTCAAAAGCTCAAGATCGATACAGTGACGCTCTACAGTCACAAAAATTGATTCAGGGGCGATGTTTTAGAAATTTGGGTGGAGAAGTAGAAGATTTAATTGTTCATCAATAGTGAGAGCAGTTTTGTTGTTTCTCTGCTGTCGCAGCGTTTTTTGTTGTGAGGGAGTTTTATGCAAATCTCCCTAAAGCTGAAGACAATCGAGTTATGGTTCAAGGAATGTTGGTACCTTTTTCGCCAGAGGTAATCAACTTATTTTACCATTTACCACTAGATACTTTATGTTTTTATGCAAATTATAGTCCTACTGAAGCGGAGTTAGATGAGATTATTTCATACTTGACTATTGGGAGAGGACTTTGGAAGATTACCAATGAGAAGAGAGTAAATTTCCCAACTTCAAAGTTATGTACACCTTCAAAGGCCTGGCATTATTTCATTTCTGCTCGTCTGCTTCCGACCAATCATCTCAGTGAAGTGACCAGAGAAAGATCAACATTGAACTATTGTATTCAAGAGGGAAAGCTCATCAACATTGGAGCTTTGATATGCCAAATAATCATCAGTTTTTACTACCACTGTTACAACTACATGTTTGGGATTTACTTCCTTGATCTTTTCTTTGTGCGAGCAGGCTGGGGTTAAATATGATAGTTTGGAGGAAGTTCTGTTACCTCTAAAGCCCATCACAAAGGTGAATGTGAAAACTTATTATGAGCATTCAATTTTTGGCTGGAGAGGAAGATTTTCCAGGAGCTATGGAATGGAAACGTCTGTTGCATCTACCTCTAATGCTCCTTCATCTAGACCATCTACTTCACGTGCTTCTACGTCTCGAGGCGAGTCTACTCATACCCGAGATGAGTTATTGCAGAAGATGATGAATAATATCAATTTTACCGCAGATAAGGTACAAAATTTAGAGCGTTTTGCAGATGATATTAATAGTTATAATAGAAATAAGAGTGATTATGAAGAGAAATTCCACACATCTTTGGAGAGCCTGATTAGAGGTGAACCAGGAGTGTAATTTTCTTCATATCCTCGATATCCTAATTATGAGCCTGCAGAAAAATGGTACAGCGGTGGTTCTGAGGATGAAGAGTAGAGCTAAGAGATTTATTTTATGATTGTAATATGATATGAACTATGTAGTCTGTGCTTGCTACATTTGCATGTGTGTGTTGTTTTGGACTTTTATGTTTTATTCTTATTATGACGTTTATGGTAGTTAGTATTTTATTTTTACAATTTAGGGTAGTAACTATTGTTTTGTGTTTAGTACTGTGATTTAGTTAGTTTAGAACTTAACTTAATTTTCATATCTATTATAAAGTAGAAATCTTGCTAGCTTAGATCTTAAACTTGAAATTTAGAAACTACTACCCTTTATTTTTCTTTTTATCATGTTTGTAATTTTGTCTTTATGTTAAGATTGTGATGTCAGTAGTGTGTATGTTTGCTTTTACGTTTATACCCACTATTTAGAAGTCTGCTTGAATCTCTACATGCTAAAGTAAAATGAAAATATAGAAAATTTGTTCAAAAATTAATTTTACTCCTGTTTTTAGTTTTATACTTGTATCATTAGGGTTTAAAATTCCTGTTAGCATGTTATTTTTAAAATTTTCAATCCTACTTATATATATCTGATGCTAAACTGTTTAATCTATTAAAAATTTAAGTTTGCGGGGATGAAAAATATTTTAAAAACTGGAACTTTATTTGTTCTCAAATGTGCTACAAGTGAATTTGATTTGAAAACAAAAAACTTGATAATGTATATGAAGTTATATTAGGGAAGTGAAATTTGATTTTACAAATGAGTAAGAAAATTTAGTTAAAATTTTTAGTAATGAAGTAAAACTTTTAAGTTAAAAAGTTTTTAGATGAGAAAATGATTAATATAAGTAACTATCTTTAGTAAAAAAAATNGGGAAATTTTCTCATCCAAAACTATTTGGAGAGAGAACTAAGTGTTAAATGTGTTTGTACTTGTTTGTGAATTAATATAAGTTTATTTATGTTAAAATTTGTGTTATTTTAGCCTCGAATTGAATTAATTATTATGGAGAATTTTGAGAGAGAAGGGAGTTATAGGAAGTAAAAATAAGTCATTTAAGTGAAATGAGAACATTTAGTGGGTGGTTTAATTAAAATTAAAAATTTTAAAAATTGTGCACTGGCGCCTAAGCACCACAGCTCACGCTTATGCGTGAGCCAACCCGAGAGGCATGCGCCTAAGTGCCACTTACCCGCGCTTAAGCGTTGGTTCACGAAAATAGGTTTGTGAAAATTTAAAAGTAAATTTTTGGTCCGAAAATGCCATTTTGAACACCTCCTATCGTCTTCACCAACTCGATTTCGTAATTTTGAGGGCTAGGGCAAGTGAAATTTGGAGATTTCCTGGTGGAATCAAGTGAGATTTGCTAAATCCAAGTTCCTTGAGGTAAGAGCTTTACTTCTATGCAAAAATTTTGTATTTTCACCTTATATTTTAAGCACATTTGGAAGAGTTTGAAAATTTACTATTCATGGTGAAAAGTGAAGAAAAATCTATGAAAATTGCTTGGGAAGTTTAGTTAGTGCTTTTGAAAGTTTAGTTTAGTGATTTAAACTTGATTTTTAAAGTTATTTTTTGAATTTATCAAATTTGTAGAATGGCACCAAGAATGAAAAGGTGTAAAGGAAATATCCCATTTGATTCAAGCAAATTTGTCAGTTCAAAAGCTCAGGATCGATATAGTGACGCTCTACAATCACAAAAAATTGATTCAGGAGTGATGTTTTAAGAGTCCAGGTGGAGCAGTGGAAGCCGTGATAGTCCGCCGACAGTGGGAACAGTTCTGTTGTTTCTCTGCTATCGTGTGTAATTTCTGTTGTAAGGGAGTTTTATGCAAATCTCCCAGAGGCTAAGGATGATCGAGTTATGGTTCGAGGGAAGTTGGTACCTTTTACTCGAATTTAATCAACTTGTTTTACCATTTACCACCGGAGACTTTGTGTTTTTTATGCGAATTATAGTCCTACGAAAGCGGAGTTGGACGAGATCATATCTTATTTGACTATTGGAAGAGGACTTTGGAAGATTACAAATGATAAGAGAGTAAATTTTCTAATGTCAAAGTTGTGTGCACCATTAAAGGCTTGGCACTATTTTATATATGCTTGTCTGCTTCCTACAAATCATCTCAGTGAAGTGACCAGAGAGAGAGACATTGAATTATTGTATTCAAAAGGGAAATTTCATCAACATTGGGACTTTGATCTATCTCACTATCATCAATTCAGTTGTTACTGCTACTACTGCAGGTATGGAATTTGCTTCCTTGATATTTTCTTTATGCAAGCAAGCTAGAGTAAAGTATGATAGTTGGGAGGAAGTTCTTTTGCCTCTGAAGCCCATTACAAAAGTGAATGTGAAGACTTATTCGGAGCATTCTATTTTTGGTTGGAGAGGAGGATTTTCCAGAAGCTATGGATTAGAGACGTCTGCTGCATCTACCTCTGCTACATCTTCATCAAGACCATCTACTTCACGTGCTTCTACATCTCGAGGTGAGTCAACTGAGACTTAAAAGCAGTTATTACAGAAGATGATGAATCATATCCACTTTACTGCTGATAAAGTTCAAAACTAGAACATTTTGCTGAGCATACAAATAGGTATAATGGGAGAAAGAGTGACTTTGAGGAGAAATTATACCCAACTTTGGAGGGCCTTATTAGAGGTGACCAAGGAGTAGTATTTCCTTAATATCCTCATTATTCTAACTGTGAGCCTAAAAAAAAGGTATAGTGGTGATTCTGAGAGTGGAGAGGAGTAGAGAAGAGAGATGATGTGTTGGACTTGATTTGGTTTGATGTATTGTTATGTTTGTGTTTTGTTNAGAAAAAGAAAAAGAAAAAGAGAGAAAAAAAATTAGGAAGGAGAAGCTTGAGGATTAGTGTCAAATCAAAAATTGGTTTTACATTTGATCTTTTTAAAGTATAAGACTTGAGAAACACTTAAGCTTATAGAGATAGTATAGTAAGAAAAAATATTTTTAATGAAAATTTTTAAGTGGAGATAATAAAAGAACTAAATTCTAAATTTAGAAAAACTACAATACATTTCTAAATTAGATAGAAAATCATACTTTCATCTTTCTTAACTTTAAGATTTTTTAAACTTTAAGTTGGTCTCATTTAGTGAATATTTTTCTAAATTTGACTGCTATATTTCTAAATCAAAATTATACATATCATACAAATGTAGTTTTTAAAGATTGAAGTGTCGCTTGAGGACAAGTAACATTTTAGTTTGGAGGACTTTGATACACCTAAAATATATAGTGTTTTTAGACATATTTTTATACCTATTTTTGAGATATTTGCTTTAATGGAAGGTATTATTGTGTTTTTCTTGCAGATAGAAATAAAAAGGGTGAAAAATGCTTAAAGCAGTGAAAACGGATCAAATTTGGAGCAAAAATGTGAAAAATATGCAAAAGAGTTTGGCACCTAAGCGTCAAGTCCGATGTTTAAGCGCCGGTTAAACAGAGAAGGCCGTGCCTAAGCACCCAAGGTCCCACGCTTACGCGCCAGTGGTAGTTACTAGATGAGTAAAGTCAGTTTCTATGAATTTTAAAGAGGTTTTTGAGGCACTCATTGGCTTAATAGGTGGTTATAACCAACATGGACGAAAATTATCATGAAAGTATGCATCTCTTGGGGAAGTACATCGAATCTAGACATATTTTGAATAGTTTCCAAGGAACCTTTTGGAAAACTATAAAAAAAAGAAGAGAGGACTTTGAAAGGAGTCCTTAAAATACTGGGAAAGTTTTGAAATTCATCAATTTGGGGAGTTAGTTCAGAGAGATTTTCAGGCACCACTTTTACTTTTATTTTACCCTTTTTGTTATTTTATTTTTAGTGATTGTAAAGAGAAGAGATTCAAAGAAACTTCAAGAGTTTGGTGGAGAACTTCACATAAGTTTTTATCTTTTTTTTTGAGACTACTTTTGGTTTTAATTGAGACTGTTGTTGGTTTAACAATAATTTCTACTTTTAAACTAAAGTGTGGTTTTATTTTTTCCATGGATTATGAGAAGTTTTCTTTATCTTTCTTCTTAAAGCGATAAGTAATTAAGTTTTGGATGGAAATTCTGGAGAGTATTGATCTTTAATGTTGGAAGAAGTTGTGATGATTTAAATCCATGAACTTCATTTACTTCTTGATTTGGTCAATCCAGATACTAAAATTTGTTGTGAGAACATGTAAGAACCGGGCTGGTATTTACTCAGTCAACAATTGGAAAGAATCACATGAGGTTGTATGAATGAGAATGTAGTTCATATGATTGAGTGCAAATAAGTAAGGAAATTTTCAGTGAAGGGTGTAGAGTTAGAAAACTTTAACGTAACAAGTTAAAGCCCCCAACTTGGTTTATTGTTTTAGGTTCCGATACGAGATGTTACGCTCTAGGTGGAGGGAATTGAGGGAACTCTAGAGTGAAGCTAGTATCTTCCTTGCCTAAACGGTCTTCAGAACTATTCAAACTTTATATTAGCGAATGTTCTTATAGCAACTCTAATAAGGGTAAAGAATATAATTGCTCCTATTTGACACAACACAATCTGCATACTTTCATAATAGAATTCTTATACTTATTACTAATTCATGATAAGAAGAAAGACATTTTTCTTATTAAGAATTTTTCATCTACAAAACTTTGGTTATCTTTTTAAGTTGTTAATATTTTGTCAAAATATCAAAGATACCAAAAAAATTTGAATTTTTAATTGCAAAATATATTGAGTTTAAGTAATTGTCTTTTTAAAAAATAGAAAGTTTTCTAAAAATACATACTGTATAAATTCCCTTTGGGTTCGACATTCAGGTCGTAATAAAAAAGTTTTATATTACTTGATTACGATACGTATACTTGTGTAGTATCCCAATATATATAAATTGAAAGTTAAATTCTTCATTTTCTTTAGGATCAAGTTATTGGTTTTGTTCTAAAATAAGGAAATATAAGTGAAATATAATCTGAATTATTATTGTACTTTACATATTAACAGTATCAAGAGGGATCACCTGGCCTGTCTTCGAAACTATTTAAACTTTAGCTTAGCTAATGTTCATTATAGCATCTCTAGTCAGGGTAAAGAATATTTTCTCTTATTTGGCACAACACATTTAGCATACTTCCACAACATAATTTCTATATTTATCACTGATTCACGATAAGGAAAAATATATTTTATTTATATTGTCTTCATCTTGCAAGTATTTTAGTTAAGTTAATTAGTTGCTTTATTTTTAATTATCAAAAATTACAAAAATAATCAAACTTTCATTCTTATTTTAGCATCTTAAGTTTAATTAAGAATATATTGCTAAGTAAAATTTTGTTATCTAATAAAAAATTTGTCCTCCATGTGGGATCGATATTCGGGACTTAATCAAAAAATTTTATATTACTTGATAATGATACGTATACTTGTGTAGTATCCCATATTGAAATAATATAATTGAATTCTTATTTGCTTCATAGTAAAAGATTTACCTAGCTCTTGCTTTGAATTAAGTTTTTTGCTTTGATGCAAATTAAGAATATCTATTAGAGAAATTAATTAAATACATCGCAATTTACATCTATTTATATAGAAAATAGGAATCAAGTTTTTTGCATCGTTGTTAGGGAGGAAGAGAAATATATTAGTAATTCGCAAAAATATTTTCAAACAAAAGTTTTTTTTTTTAGAAAGCAAAATTTTTACATGATCTTATTAAACTTTAATATTTATTTTAATAATATTGTAGTGTCGTTTTTATATATAAAGTTCTTGTTCGTGTGTTTTTATTTTTCACTTTCTTTTTTTTGTGTTTTATAGTAATGTATGTAGTTCAGGTTCTGTAGGACTTGTGCTTGATGATTCTGAATTAGAAAGAACTATCAGAAAAATTAAAAATTACTAAAAATTTTTAAGAAATGGTAAATCAAAATAATCAAAATATTGAAGAATTTAAACCTTTAAAAGATTATACAAACCTTACAGTCCATGAACTTCATTGTAGTATTTAAAAACCCACTATAGTTGCTAATTCATTTGAGCTTAAACCTGCTATTATCCAAATGATATCAAATAATTAGTTTGGGGGAGCACCAATTGAAGATCTAAATTTATATCTTGCTAATTTTCTAGAATTGTGTGCTACATTTGAATATGATAGTGTATCAGATGATATTATAAGACTTAGATTATTTTCATTCTCACAGAGAGATAAGGCTAAGATATGGTTACATTCATTATCACCTAGATCTATCAGAACTTGGAGTGATTTAGCACAGAAATTTCTTACTTAATATTTTTACCATAAAAAACTGCAAAGTTTAGAAATGATATTACAATATTTTGTTAGTTTGAAGGGGAATATATTTATGAAGCATGGGAATGATTTAAAGAACTCTTAAGAAAGTGTCCACACCATGCCAAACCAGATTAGTTAATAATTTAAACTCTTATAATGGATTAGCTGGATCTCTTAAATCTAATATCTATGTCGTTGTTGGTAGTTCATTGATGTCAAAACCATTTAATGAAGCTTATGCTTTAATCAAAGAGATGGCTACAAACAATTTTCGATGGCCTTCTGAAAGGGTAAATCTCAAGAAAGTAACCAATATTAATGAAACTGATGCTTTTGACATGCTAGCAACTCAAGTTGCAACAATTTCAATGAAGCTAAACCAATTTAGAATGAATTTTTCTCCACTAATTTATATGATTAAAGAGAATTCATTAGGCTAGATGGTAAATTCTCATGTATCATTAGAAATTTTAAATGCCATAAATAATAAGCATAATAACTCACATTCAAATTATTATAACCAATGTTGGAAGAACCATCCCAACTTTAACCGGAACAACGTTTCAGATGGTAATAATCAGCAATAGGGGAACAATGATAAACCAAAAATATATGCATTTTTATACCCATATTTTATACTCATTTTTTTTGATATTGCACTTTCATGGAAGGTATTTTTATGTTTTCTTGCAGGTTGCTGATTTTTAGGACTTCAAGCAAAAAAGGAAGCAAAAAGGATGGAATTTAGAGTCAAAATGGCATTTTTTGAGAAATACTCAGCGCTAACGACGCCAAGGGCAGCGCCAACGACGCAGACCAACAAAAAAGATGGTGAATTTTACTAAGCACCGACGGGGCCCAAAGCAGCATCGACGGCGCCGATTGACAGAGAGCAGCCAATTAATTAAATGAACACTGGAGCCAATGGCACCTGAATGGGCACCAACGGCGCCAATGTTGGTTTAGCCCCTGTTTCTAGAACATTCAACGAATTTGTATGTTTTTTGATAAGTTTTTGGAGGCACCTATTGGGGAACCGACTATAGGCTTTATTTGAGGCTAAAATTGATCAAAAAAGTGTCTCTTCCTGACATCTCTTCATCCCAATTCAACTTCCTACACATCATACACCTCTCATCTTCATTCCACAACCATTTAGAGTCCATTGTTCTTATAATTTAGAGTTTTGTGATGAGATTAAGTGTGAACTCTTCTTTAAGAGTTTTAGAGAAGGAGGAAAGTGAGAGATTTCTTCTTTCTATATTTCCTAAAAGAGGCTACAAGGGATTTACTTTGAGAAAGAATTTCAGATAAGTGTTGTTTATTTATTAGTGTTGCATGAACTTTTTTTAATATATGAAATTTGTGTTATGTTGTATCTTTCTCATGAAGTCTTAGTAATTTACTTTATCTTTCTCCCTACTCTGAGATATGGTGAAATGAAAAGATAATATGGAGTTGCCAATTTTATAAATATAAAATAAATTGTGATGATTTTTCAACTCCAAACTTAATTTACTTTTCGATCTAGCCAATTGAAATGTTAAAATATGTTGTGAAACATATGATCTGGGAAATGGAGTACAAGTTTTACAACAGAGTGAGGATCACTTTTGATTCCAAGAAGAAGAATTTTGTTCATGGAATTAAGTGAAAATAAATAGGGAAATATACTTTATTGGGTGTAGAATTGGATAATCTTTAGGGTGACAAACTAAAATCCCCAATTCCGTCTTCAAGTGAAGGGAAGTGGGAGCTTTGGAGTGGGAGCTAGTATCCTCCTATCCTAGCCATAGATTTAGGGACTACAACTGTGATTAGCCAATTATTTTCTATAACACTGTATCAGGATAGAGAGTTAAAACTTCTTTTATTTGGCACAATACATATTAAAACCATTCATCTCATCTCATTTTACCAAAACCTCATTTTAGTGGGAAAGATGCTTTTTGAAATAAGAAATCTTCATCACATAAACATGTTTAAACTTTGCATTTTAGTTTTGCTAATAGTTAAGTAATTTAGTTTTGTTAATATTTCAACATTTGAAATTAGTTACAGTAATTTTGTTTTGACTTTCTGTGAATTTTCTAGTAAATTATCAATTAAAATTTAAACATTCCCCATCAGATTCATATTCGGGGCATAAAAAGAAAGTTCTTTATTACTTGATAATGATACATATACTTGCGTAAATCCCAACATTAATTGCTTAAATTTCTAATTCATAAAATATTGCATCAAGCTTTTGACATTGTTGTATAGCGTAGTCAACTATATAATTTTTACACAACTATATTTCATCAGGATCAAAGAATCAAGTAAACTCATTAAAAAACTAGAACAATCAAGGGAATAGTAATTATAGACCTACTTATCCTCCAGGTTTTAACAGTAATCCACAATTTAAGGAGAAGAAGTTTTCTACGGAAGAAGTGTTACAAATGGAAAATCAGTTACAAAGTTAAGGAGTTACAATTAGAAATATTGAGAATCAATTGGGACAAATAACAAATTCATTAAGTAATAGATCCCATGGAACACTTCCTGGTAATACAAAAATAAATCCAAAAGACCAAAATAAACAGCAAGTAAAAATTGTTCAACTCAGACGTGGAAGAGAATTGGAAGGTAAAGTTCAAAAAGAGACTGAAGTAGAGAGAGAAGAGATTGAAGAACCAAAAGAGGATGCTCCAAAAGGTTTAGAGGGAGTTATTTCTCCACTTAAAGTTGATTCGGAAGAACCACCACCTCCATTTCTTGAGAGGCTTTGACAATAAAGGTTGGATAAGTAATTTTGAAATTTTATGAAAATTTTTAAGAAGCTTACAAATAATATTTCATTTGCTGAAGCTCTAAAACAAATGTCAAGCTATGCTAAGTTTTTTAAGGTTATTCATAATAGGAAAAGGAAGTTTAAAGATAATGTTACTGTTGCACTTAGTGAGGAGTGCAGCGCTATAATTCACAAAAAGCTTCTTGAAATGCTTAAATATCCTAGTAATTTTACAATTCCATGTGTAATAGGAGACAAATTTTATGGGAAAGCTTTATGTGATTTTGGAACAAGAATTAAACTTATGTCATTATCAACATTTAAAAGATCTTGGTAGCTACTACAGTAACTCTGTAGTTAGCAGATCATTCAATAACATATCCTAAAGGAGTTATGGAAGATGTCCTAGTGAAAGTCGATCAATTTATCTTTCCTGTTGATTTTATTGTGCTAGATATGGAGGAAGATAAGGAGATACCTATTTTTGGGAGACCTTTCCTGGCCACAGGAAGAGCAATGATAGATGTACAGAAAGGAGAATTAACTATGCAAGTTAATGATCAAACAGTTACATTTAATATTTCTAAATCAATTAAATACCCTACAAAAGGTAAAGATGATAAATGTTATAGAATGGATGTTAAAAGATACTTAAATTAATGTCATTTCAAAATAATTTATGAAGAGAAATCTGAAATGAAAGAGCTGAAACATGATAAAGAAGAGGAATTAGATCAGTATGAAGATTTATGTAAGGAAGATTTAAATTATGTTCGAGAATGTTTTAAAGTTTTTGACATAAAAGAAAAAGATACATCTTTTTGTCCATCAATTGAAAAACTTCTCAAGCTTTAGTTGAAGTTGCTTCCTGAACATTTGAAGCATGCCTTTTTAGGTAATTCCTCTACATTACCTATCATAATTTCCTTAAAATTAACTACAGAAGAAGAAGAGAATTTGATGAAAATTTTAAAGAGTCATAAGAAAGCCTTTGGATGGACAATTGCTAATATAAACAAAATCAGTCCTTCAATTTGTATGCATAGAATTCATATGGAAGAGAACTGCAAACTTAGGTTGATCCTCAAAGGAGATTGAATCCTATTATGAAAGAAGTTGTTAAGAAAGAAATCCTAAAGTGTTTAGATGTTGGAATTATCTACTATATTTCAGATAGTGCATAGGTTAGTCCAATTCAATATGTTTCTAAGAAAGAAGGAGTGTTTGTGACTTTGAATGATTATAATGAGTTAATACCAACAAGACAAGTCACGGGATGGTGAATATGCATTGATTATAGAAAATTAAACCTCGCCACTAGGAAAGATCATTTTCCACTACTCTTTCTAGATCAAATGCCAGATATTTCTGGATGGATATACTGGTCCATCAAATACAAATACTTTTGTTCCAAACACCAAATATAAATAGATCCTGAGGATCAAGAGAAAACAACTTTTATTAGTCCTTATGGTACATTTGCTTTTAGAAGAATACCCTTTGGTTTATGTAATTCACCTGTTATATTTCAAAGATGCATGACGTCTATTTTTTTTTTCTATTTAGGGTCTGTTTGGGGTAGTTGTAGCTTATCCTGATAATCTATTTTTCTTGATAATCTAGTGAAAAGCGGCTGATACGGATAAGTTATCTGTCTGTTTGGTTTGTGAGTTTCGAAAACAACTAATTTTGGATAAATGACCATTCTGCCCTTATTTTGGATAATCAATTTAATTTCATTTAATTTAATATAATTTATATTAGTTCTTAATAAATTTATTATTTATCTAATCATTAAATGGTAATCAATTAAATTTAATATAATTAACTTATATTAAATTAAATTAAGAGCAGCTTAAATTTAAAATATTCACATTAATTTCTCTCTAGTAACAAAATTTTAATTAAGCATTTTTATTTGATATATTTAAAATACTTCTTTGTTTTTTCTTTTCCTGTAAAATGAAAAGAATTGAGTTGTATGTATGTAAATCCCTGCTCCTACCCAAAATCTCCCGTTCTTTCCTTGGCATGTGTGAGGAGAAGAAGAAGAGGGGAGGAGGCGTACTGATACACCAAAAATATATGCATTTTGAGACCCATATTTTATTCCTAATTTTGATGATATTGCACTTTAATGGAATTTATTTTGATGTTTTCTTATAGTTTTTTTAATTTTTAGGGCATAAAGCAAAAAAAAAAGCAAAAATGATGAAATTTGGAGTCAAAATAACATTTTTGAAGAAATGCTCAGCACCGATGGCAGCGCCAACGGTGCAGAATAAATTAATGTGGAGATTTTTTACTCAGCGCCGACAGCCCCAGACTAGCACTGAAGGCGATGGAGACCCTATTTCTAGAAGGTTTGATGTATTTGGACAATTTTTTGAAGAGTTTTTGGAGGCACCTCTTGGAGAGCCGACCTTGGGCTCTATTTGAGGCCGAATTTCATCAGAAAAAGCATTCCTCTATGTTTTTCACTCCTCTACTTTCACTTTTTGCACCGCATCATTCCATTCCACTTCCATATTGGAGTTAATTAGTGATTTTATTTTCATAGTTTAGAGTTTTTGTTGTGAGATTTTGTGTGAAACTTTTTGTATGAGTGTTGGAGAAGGAGAAAAGTGAGAGATAACTTCTTCCTGCATTTCTATGGAAAGGCTACAAAGGATTTGCTTTAAGAAAGAGTTTTCAGATAAGTATTGTTTGTTTATCAGTGTTGTATGNTATTCATTGATGGGTGTAGAGTTAGAGAACTTTAAAGTGACAGGTTAAAGCCCCCAACTAAGTTTATTATTTTAGGTTCTGATACGAGAATGTTAGCCTCCAGATGGAGGGAATCAAGGGAACTCTAGAGTGAGAGCTAGTATTTTCCCTGCCTAGGCGGTCTTCAAAACTATTCAAACTTTAAATTAGCCAATGTTCTTTATAGCTTTTCTAGTAATGGTAAAGAATATTATTGCTCCTATTTGGCACAACACAATTTGCATACTTCCACAATAAAGTTCCTATACTTATTACTGATTCATGATATGAAGAAAGATATTTTCATATTAAGTACTTTTCTTCTACAAAAACTTTAGTTATTTTCTTAAGTCAGTATTGTTTCGTTAAAATATCAAAAATCTCAAAAATATTTAAATTTTAAATTCCTAAAAAAATCATTTTTAGTTTAAGTAATTATCTTTTTAAAAATAAAAAAAACTTTCTAAAAAGTGCATATTGCATAATCTTCCCTATGGATTCTATATTCAAGTCTTAATAAAAAAGTCTTATATTACTTGATAACGATACGTATACTTGCATAGTATCCCAATATAAATATATATAAATTTAAAAATTAAATTCTTATTTTTCTTCAGGATAAATACGTGCAGGGGTAATATTCACTCTCTTCTCCTTAATGAAGATGGAAATATCAGAGACCTTAGGGAGATTTGTAAAATACTCTCTAACAATAGAAATGACAGATACGATAGTTTAAGGAACAACACCACGGATAAGGAAACCCGCTCAACAATTAGTTTCTTCAACATATGAAATTCATTATCTCTCTTATGAGCTTTGTAAATAACAAATTTTTTATGCTCAAATGAACCTTTATCCTTAATCCCTTAAATGTCATTGCAACTAGTGAAAAGCAAATAAAGGAAGAAATGAGCTCAAATGCATGATGTATTTGAATCAAAATGCAAGTTTAGAGCATAAATCAACTCTCACCAAATACTTTTTCTTCTTCTTCACTGCATTCACTAAAATACCTGAAAGCTTCTCAAATGCAGAAGAAATTGCAAGGTAAAGTAGAAACCACAAGGTCAAAGAGAAGTTTTACCTAAAAAAGATGAAGTTTGCTCTTTACAAACCCTAAAATGCACCAAATGCAAACTGGAAGGAAACCCTAAGATTCATCTTCAAATCTCCAAAGAAAAAGGTCAAGAAAATGTTGCATGCAAAAATGGCCTTGGTTAGGTTTTTTGAGGTTTTTTTCAAACAGGTGATTCGACGCCTTGGTGCTGGGGTGTGTGGCGCCATGGAACCTTCTATTGGCGCCTAGGTGCAAGTCCCATTTTAAGCACCGTTACACCTTAGATATATATGAAACCTATTTTGCATGAACCAAACATCCTTTATGTTTTTAAAATGAAGTTTTTAATCCTCCCCAAGTTTTTATTCACTCCAATAAACTCACAAACACAACCGATAGAAAAAGCTAACTCTTCCACATCCTTATCACATCTCCATTTTTTACTTCCAATTTCGTACAGAATCACCTTCCAACAATCAATTGGGTGCTTATAGATACTTTATTAGGGTACCATTAAAATATTGTCCCTGATAAGTTGGCCTATGTGTTGCCAACCTCAAGTATTACCCCATCTCTTAAAATATGCACCTCTAACAATAATAAGAATAATTTCAAGATCTTCCCATGTTTATCACCAGCTATTTTATCACACCCATCTAATGACAACATGGTCAAATAAAGGAAGTAATAGACTCAATAGACTTTTCTAATGTCCAAACCTAACATGCCTCTAGTAAATCCTAAAGTGTGGTTGAGAACTGAGTTGTAGAGAACTAGTTAATCCAACTACCACCAAAGAAAAAATATAAGTTTATCCACTACGAGAAGCTAAGGAATCGTCACACTCATAACTTACTAAAATTAAGGTAAGCTGATTCAAACCTAAACAAACCAACATACAACTTCAATCAAATTACAAAATAACAATATAACTTTAACATACTAACATACAAACAAAAACTCAAATACAAACATTGGTTTGCCTCTCAAGAAGTGCTTGGTTTAACAATGTTTGCCCGACAAATCCAAGTTCTTACTCAAGTTGACCCAGCATTAGAAATTCATTAATCATAGGTTTATTTCCACCTATGTAATTTTTAATTCTGTATCTATTCACTTCAAACACATTAACATTTTTAGGTTCTTTAATATCGATTGCACCAAATGGATGCATTTTAATTACAGTAAATGGCTCCAATTACTTGGACTTAAGTTTTTTAGGAAATAGTTTCAATCTTTTATTATATAGTAAAACCTATTGTCTAGGTTCAAACTCTTTCCAAAGAATTTTTTGATCATGCTAATTTTTCATCTTTTCTTTATAAATCCTTACATTTTCATAGGATTCATGTCTAATCTGTTCGAGTTCAATTAAATATTTCTTTTCACCAGCTTAATTTAAGTTATAATTGATTTTTTTTAACAACTCAATAAGCCTTATGTTCTAATTCCACTTACAAGGGATAAGTTTTTCCAAATATGAGCATAGAAGGAGACATTCCTATCAAGGTTTTATAAGTAGTCCTATAGGCCCATAATGCATCATCAAGTCTAGCATACCAATCTTTTGTATTAGGATTAACAGTCTTTTCTAGAATTCTCTTAATTTCTCTATTAGCACCTCTGCTAAACCACTAGTTTGAGGAAAATAAACTATGGTTATTTTAAGCTTATTTTCATATTTAGCTATAATGTCGCATTTTTTCTATTCTTGAAATGGCTTCCTCCATCACTTATGATCACACTAGGCATGTTAAGCCTACATAAAATATTCTTCTTTAGGAACTTAAAATCTTAAATGCAGTTATATCAACACTAAAATGTCCCTAAACTCAGAATCAAAACATTTCTGAATAATTTCATGGGTTTCTTCTAAAGGTACACATCTTCAGATAAATTGATCTTATATTTTTTATATAATTATAGGTCATCCCAAAAGTAAGATCTCACATCATGAATGAACTTTTTCCATTGATGGTATGATAATACATATGGTATAATATCAGTTATGATAAAATTCACTTTGTTTGCAAACCACGGAACGCATCAACAAGTAATAGCGTACAAATTCTCTTCATGAAAATTTCCATTAATTTCATCTTCAAAATTGCTAGAATTTTCCTGTTCTAGTCTAGATAAATGGTCAGTAATTTGATTGTCAGATCCTTTCATATCCACAACTTCAAAATTGCATTCTTGCATTAGAAGGAGCCATCTAATTAATCTTGATTTACCATCCTTCTTTAGCATAAGATATCTATTAGCAGAATGATCAGTATGAATAATACATTTAGTTCCAATGAGATAGGATCTAAATTGATCAAAAACATATATTATTTTCAATAATTCCTTCTCAGTCATAGTGTAATTAATTTGAGCTTAATTAAGGGTATTAATGACATAGTATATAACTTTAAAAATTTTATCATATCTTTGTCCTAACACTGCCCAATAGCATAATCAATCACATCACACATCAACTCAAAAGGTCTCCTCTAGTCAGGTGAAACTATAATAGGAGCAGTGATTAATTTTTCTTTTAGGATATTGAAGGCATTTAGGCAATCTTGATTAAAATTAAATAAGGCATATTTTTCTAAAATATGGCATAGAGGCTTGGTGATTTTTTTAAAATATTTAGTATATCACCTATAGAATCCAACATGTCTCAGAAAACTTTTAAATCCCCTCACTGTATTAAGAGGAGGTAGTTTAACAATTACTTGAATCTTGGCAGAGTATACTACCTTGCCATTTTTAGATATTTTGTCCCAGAACAATTTTAGCATTCTCCCAATTAAGAATAAGGTTAGTTTCTTCGCAATGTTTTAACACAATCTCCAAATGGTCTAAACATTAATCAAATGAAGTTCCAAACACTGAGAAATTGTCCACGAAAACTTCTATCCCTTTATCACTCAACTCGCAAAAAATAGACATAACGCACCTTTAAAAAAATAACAGGGGCATTACATAACCCAAAGTTCATTTTTCTAAAAACAAAAGTCCCATAAAGACTTGTGAATGTAGTCTTTTCTTGATCCTTAAGAGCTATGAGTATTTGGTGATACCTAGAATATCCATCCAAAAAGCAAAAGTATCGACAGACAACTAATATATCCAACATTTGGTCCAGAAAGAGTAAAGAAAAGTAATCTTTCATATTGGCTAAATTCAATTTTCTGTAATCAATATAAATTTTCCACTCGGTGACTTATTTGGTCGAAATTAATTCATTTAGTTTATTCACAACTACTGTCATTCTCCCTTTGTTAAGAACACAACGTATAGAACTAACCCAAGCACTATCAGAAATATGATAGATAATACTTGCATCTACCACTTTAATTTCTCTTTTTTAACAACTTCTTTCATAATTGGATTTAACCTCCTTTGAGGATCTACCTTGGGATTATGATTATCTTCCATCATGATCCTATGCATAAAAATTGAAGGATTGATTCTTTTAACATCTGTTAAGGTCCATCCGAAAGCTTTCTTATAATTCCTTAAAATTTCCAAAAAAATTTCTTCTTGTGATTGAGTCAAATATGAGGCTATGATGACTGCTAATGTAGACGAGTTTACTAAATAAGAATACTTTAAATGTGTAGGAAGTACCTTCATCTTAAGTTTGGGAGGTTCCTCAATAGAAGGAATGAGCAATTTATTATTTTCTGTTGTATCTAGAATTTTAAATATTTCCTGAACAAATTTTGAATTTTCAGTAGGCATTATCTCCAACTCATCTTGGAAACCCTTGTCATTTTCATTATCTAACTCTTGTTTTTCTGATCTAACTTCACTACTTTCTCTAAAATGGTTACTACTTAGGTAATCAATTAAGTCCATCAGAAAACACCCATCTTCTTATCGTTTAGTAGGATATTTCATAACTTTTAAGACATTAAATGTAACATCGTGATCATTGACTCTCATAGTTGACCCACCTTTTTGCACATCTAGCATAGCTCATCCTGTAGCAAGGAAAGGTCTTCCTAAAATAATTGGAATTTCTTTATCTTGCTCCATATCCAACACGATGAAATCAATATGGAAGATGAATTTATCTACTTGTACTAATACATCTTTTATAAACCCCTTAAGATAAGTGATCGATCTATCAACACACTAAAGGGTTACAGTAGCTAGATAAATCTCACCTAAACCTAACCTTATGAAAATATATAATGGCATAAGTTTAATGCTTGCTCCTAAATCACATAAAGCTTTTCAAATAAATCTTTCTTCTATGGCACAGGGAATAGTTCTCCCAAGATATTTAAGATTTTTAGGAAGTTATTCTGAATTATAGTGCTACACTCCTCATGAAATGCAATAATCTCATAATCTCCAAACTTTCTCTTCTTATTAAGGATGTCCTTCATAAAACTTACATAGTTGGGCATTTGTTCTACAACTTCAGCAAAAGGAATATTAATAGTTAACTTCTTAAATACTTCTAGAAATTTTGAAAATTGTTGATCCAACTTCTATTGTTCAAGACTTTAAGGAAATGGAGGTGGTAATTTTTCTAAGTTATTCCTAGTTTGAGAGGTTGGTTTTTCTTTAGAAACATTTTATTCAGATCTATTAGTTTCTCAGGTCTCCCTCTCAACCTTAGTCTCTCTTTGAACTACATCCTCCATCTATCTTCCACTTCTTAGTTGGACAGTTTTAACTTGCTCTTTTTTCTTATCTTTAGGGTTTATCTCAGTGTTACTAGAAAGAGTTCCTTGGGGCTTATTGTTAAGTGAGTTAGCAATTTTTTTCCAATTGATTCCCTATAATTCTTATCGCTACACATTGGCTTTGCAATTGATTTCTCATATGTAACACAACCTCTTCTATAGACAACTTCTTATCCTTAAATTGTGGATAATTGTTAAAGCCTGGTGGATGTGAAGGTCTATAGTTGGTACTACCATCGTTATTCCAGTTTCTGACAAGATTTGCTTTATTATTTCTCCATTATTGATTTTCACCTCCAGAATTATTATTCTAGTTAAATTTAGGATGGTTCTTCCAACCTGGGTTATAAAAGTTGGAATAAGGGTTATTAGGTCTTTTGTTAATGGCATTTAAGGTCTTTAATGATGAAGTGCTATTATCAACCATCTGTCCTAATGAATTTTCTTCAATTGTTGAAGGTTTTTGAGGCTGGTTCATTCTAAATTAATCTAGCTTCCTAGATATTGCTGCAGCATTAGGAGTAAGAGTTGACAACACATCCATATCATGAACACTAGCTACCTTTCTAGGATTTACCCTTTCAAAAGGCCAATGGAAATTATTTGTAGCCATCTCTTCAATTAAATAATAAGCTTCATCAAATTTCTTTGACATTAGTGAACCTCCAGCAACAACGTTAATGATAAATCTATGTGATCCTACTAACCCATTATAAAATGTTTCAATGATTAACCAATTGGGCAGAGCTTGATGTGGACACTTCCTAAGAAGTTCCTTAAATCTTTCAAATGCTTCGTATATTAATTCATCTTCATAATGACAAAATGAAGTAATATCATTTATAAGTTTAGCAATTTTTAAAGGTAGAAAATACTTATGTAAAAATTTCTGGGCTATGTTTCCCCAAGTCCTGATAGATCTAGATGCTAATGAATTCAACCACATTTTAGGTTTATCTTTTTAATAAAAATGGAAAGGCTAAAGACTAAAAAAATCATTTGACACGTTGTTATAACTAAATATAGCGCACATTTCTAGAAAACTTACTAAGTGTAAATTTGGATCATCAGATGGAGTTTCCCCAAACTGATTAATTTACACAATTTGGATAACAACAGGTTTCAACTCAAATGTGTTAGTTTCCATGGTATGGTTTAGTATGCTTAAATGAATTTCATCTGTCGTAGGATTAGCGTAATCCCTTAATGGTCTATGCTCGTTATGATGTCTATTTTCTGGTATTTGATTATCTAACTTATTCTGTTGAGTATTCGTCATTTCTTCTCCAAATTGGTGAAGTTCTTTCTATTTTATAATCTTTCTAATTATTCTTTCTACTTCAGAATTTTAGGGTACAAGTTCTGAAGATCCTGCACTATGCATACATGACTAATAATTTAATAAGTAAATTACCAAAAAACACAGAAAACAAACACTCAAATATAATAATTTATTATTATTTATTTATTTGTTTATTTTTTAATTTTTAATATTTAAACACAAAAGAAAATACTTACACAAAAAAACTACAATAAAATTTTTCAAATCTAAGTCTAATTAATTCAACTAAAGTTTTCCTAAGTCAAATTAATAGTCGTAGTTCCCCGACAACGACGCCAAGAACTTGATTGATCGTATCAGATACCTAGTGTTTTTTGATGAAATATTTTAAATCTAAAATATGTATTATAAATTTTATAACTTGAGTTTTTCCACAATTTAGCACTATAAATTAGATATTTTATGCAAACGTACGTATCATTCAAGCAGTATCAGATTTTTTAATCTGGAGTATCAATCCCAAAGGGAAGACAATTATTTTAAAGACTTAAGAAAAGTTCCTAGTATGGAGGTAAAGTCAATTTAAATTGTGCTTATAAATTCTTCCAAATTATCATTAAACCTATAGATTTACTCTAAAGTTAGTTTACTAAAGTTAAATAAGTTGAGAAAGATCAAGTTATGAAAAGTACCCTCCTAATGTAATGAAGTAAGTAATTTGTGTAGGAATGAAACACTTAGAATAGATTGTAATTAGTGACAAATAAGATCATTTCCCTTCTTTACCCTCTTTTGAGTGCATAAAGAGGTTTGGTTTAACTAGGTAAGTGTTTCTACCTGTCACTTTAAAAACCTTCAAGTTACCCTCAATAAAACCTATCTCCCTATCCATTTGCACTACCCTATGAACTACATTTCCTTCACCCAGTAGTACAATGTGGTTTCTACTAGTTGTTAAAGCCATAACCCTCTTGGATGATTATGGATTTATAACAGGTTTTAACATATCAATTAGCCAGAATGATAAGTAAATGAAGCATGAAGTAAAAACCATCACATAATGAATAAAAACTTATTCTAAATGTATCCACATATCCTACACATACTGTTATTTTATCACAAGAGAAAGGTAAAAAAGGATCTACTCACAGTGTATGAAGAAAACATAACAATCTATTATCTTATAATAAAGGAAATTCATGCACAATGAGTTTACAATTAATAAAGACAATATAGAATGAAACATTTATCTTTCTCCATGAAGTAAAAACTCCTCCCCAAATGATCTGCAAGTGTTCATTGCACTACTTACAAAAATTCTTTACAATATCCTCTCAATTCTCTCTAAGAAAATGCAAAAAAAAAAATCTCCCTTTAAACTCTATTTTTCTACACACTTAGACTCTTTCCTCCACTTCACAAATGATCCTCCTCCCTTTTAAAATTGTTTCTCTCCATTCAGATTAGTTCTGACGCCTAGGTGCCAGTCTGTGGCGCCTAGCACCACCTTCTCAGATAAGCAGGGGAAATAACTGGTGCCTAGGCACCAGTCTGTGGTGCAATGGCGCAAATTTCTCCATTTATTGGACATGAACTAGCACATAGACACCCATTTGCAGCACCATGGTGTCATGGAGCTGCGCCAAGGCCCCAGAAGCTGACTTTCAGGTGCCAATTGTGGACCATTTTTTTTTTAAATTTGTCTTTGATTAATGTAATATGGATATGTTTTTGTAATTTTGAAAAAAAAAAAATTATTTTACAAAAATGAGACCAAATAATTCTCATATATCTGATAGTTTTAAATAATCGAGCACAACACCACAAATAATATACCATCCAAAAGGATAGACATATTACTTGACGTTGGGCTCGATTATAAAAACTGAATGATTTATGACATCCTTTTTATCTGCGAACCTTTTATTTATGGCAAACAATTCTCATTTCTAATATAAAGATTAGATAGGGTTTGTTTTATCTTATTTTCTAATTCCTTATATAGGTAAGCCTTATAGTTAATTAACTCTTAAGTCACTAAAGAAAACTATCAATTAAGATCAGTCATTTCATCTTCAAGAAAATCAAAGTTGAGTTTTCATGATTGTTGTAGGAAAATCAAATGGGAATGAACCAAGTGGGGATAGTTATTTTCGAAGTTCAAAGGAGCGAGAAGTAAAGGATATCATAAATTATGAAGAAAACCTCAAATGACTTCCTAAGATATCCATTATTTGACTTTTTAATTTTAAAATGATATTATTTTGTTGTTTACTCTTACCATTTTATTAAAATTAGGGCTTCGACTTGCATGACATGGTTATACAAATTGTCTATGAAGATAAGAGGGTTTACGTCGTACTGAACGACAACCTCAAAACCTAAAAAGAATTGGGACTTATGTTGAAAGTATAGTTGAAGTAGATCTTGTTTCATGTCAGGTCTTAACTCCTTAGCAGAAGTCCTTTGTTGTATTGAGTCAAAGCTTGTCTGAAGCTCATAGTAGTTTTAGGTGAAAAGTTTAATTGTGCATGCAAATTGTTTGGTTGGTGGCCTGCCACAGTGTACCTTCTAACCAGTGTCCTATTATTGTCCACCATAGAAGCATTGCAAGTTTTGTAAGTAAATAATGCAAAAGTAAAAGCTCAGTAAAAAGTATAGTTGAGTGCATTAAATATAAAATAAACTTGCATACCTGGGATTCTTGCCACTATTGCAAGAGAGGGTTAGTACAGTATAGAAATGTATAGAAAATCAAAGGAAACATAAGGAAAACATAATCATATCAAACAAATTAGATGGAACATATAGAAGATTAGAGCTTGGTGTAAGATTTTAATTATAAGGGAGCTGAGAATCAAGACCAGTGGCCCTGATAATTCTTCCCCAAGGACTCTGTAGGAAACCATCCATATCATGTATGTTAGACCCAACATAGGGTAAAATGGTTCCCATCAGAAAATCATACAAGGATAGTCCCATCCCATTCTATGTGATTGACACATGAGTTTGTCCAAAGTGACACTTTTAAAAGTGAGTTTAAGTTTTCATGCAAAATAGTTTAAGTTTGTATTCATTTTGGCAAACAAAATATGAATTTCATTCATAAAATACATTTTGATTTATATACATGTATTTTGAAATTAGAAATTTATGAATCAGTCACACTGACGAGCTAGAACTACCGACCATCTACAAGAGCAAAGGGTAGCTCTTTACTAAATGTTAGGAAGCACTAATGCCAATCCTTAGCCCTTTTCTAGTCTTCACATTAGGATATGCAATACTTCTCACATATGTCAAAATGATGTTGATTTGTCGTAAATCCTAAATTTAGTAAATCCCACAATTCTATATATATTTAGAAAAGTGAAAGAAAGGTCGTGCGACATCATTGTCACATTCCACATCTCCCTCACCAAGCTTCTCATATTTCTTCACAGTTGTTGCTCGACATCTCGCGTCCTTCACTCCTGCCATCTTCAATACCTAGGGAGGGTTTTCTATTCTCCACTCCTTTCAAGTTCAGCGTCCCTTACCTTTTGCAAAAAATTTGGTATCTCGACCTAGATGTTTTCATTATTGTAATTGCAAGAAAGCGAGTTAAATTTATGTTTCAATATGATTCTTTTTTTATGTTGCAAGTCTTTTTGACGTCTGTTTTTAATTGACAAATGCATTTTTTTTTTGCATGTATAAGTAACTTGAAGAATTCACCTTCATCTACTGTAGTTGGTCCAATATCTCAGATCTAGTTACTGTTATTTTCTTGGGTGATTATTTTACCATTTGAAGCTCAAGGAAGAGGAAAATGTTTTTGTTATGTTCATGTTATTCTCAATTATGATTCAAAGTTTTTGCTATATTGCACCATCAACTATGTTTTTCGCTTTGCATTATTTTCTTTCAAATACTTTTAATGATGCAATTTTGTTTGATATAGTTGTGGGCAAATGGATGTGCTAAGTCTTGCTTGTGGATGCCCTTTTGTGAACAGTTTTTACTTTGCTTACCTAGTTTTTTATCCAACAATATTTGATTTTGTAGTTTTTAAACTACACATCATGTTTTGTACTAAAACCTTGTATTTTGTTTGTATAGTATCTTATCATTCTTCACGATTATCGCTTTTATAAATGTTATGTAGTGAGTCCATTATTAGCATTATGCTTTCGTTTATTCGATAAGTAATCATGCTACACTTCTCAAATACTAGATTATGCAATGTCCTTTATTTTTATGACAGATATAAGTTTCTTGAAGGTATCTAGGAATAAAAATCTAATAGATATGAAATTTTAAATATGTAGAAATCTTATTCAGATACTTGCATATTATATATTTTACTTAAATATAAGATTTTGATACATGAATATTGTTTCATTTGACTTGAAAGCAATCACTAAGATATAATTTAAGCTGTTTTACTTAGACATAATACATCTTGATCACATGACAATACTTGAAGATCATTAATTCAAACCATCTATTAGAAAGCAAATTACTTTGACACACACAAGATACAATCATATGTCCTTAACAATAACTTTCATGATCTTTACCAATTAAACTAGTTAGTCTATATTTAATATTTACATACATTCCATCTTTTTCTTAGGAGTTATTTTCCAAGAAACATGATCAGGCTCCATTAGTAGGTGTATTCAATGTTTTTTAAAAAACTTTATCAAGCACCATTTAATATACCCAATAGGCTTTTCATGAAAAAATTTAAATGCACAAATAGTTGGCAAAGACTAATTTTGAGTGGATTGCAATATTTGTTCCTGCCTTGGTCATCCTTGAAAATTTTTCATTCACATCAATTGCTTTATCTTTTTACAATGTCTGATGCAATAATGTATCTTCTAAAATAATAATGATAATAACAAATGGTCAGCTGTGAAGACGTTGTCAGCAACGAAACTATCTCTAAACTTGAAACTCATATCACAATTTCTAGTAAAAACAACTCATTATCAAGAGTCGCCAGACGTGCTCTACATAACACGTCATATGCATACACAAGGTGTAGAGAAAAATGAAGAAAGAATCAATTTTTTTTTTTACAATAATAATGTTCATGTTTACACCATTCAAATAATTTTGTTAAATATTATTTTGATATGTTTGATTTCACAATAGAAATGAAAGGTTTTTTGAGAGGAAAATCAATTCAATGTGGTAATTCCAACAAAAAATTCTCTCTCAATGAAGATATCTCAATTCATACTAGATTGCCGAAGAGTACAACTAGAATTCTTGAACGGACGGAGGAGCAAAATGACATACTTGCTAGATTGATGATCATGTAATGAAGAAGAATCAATGGATTGGTATAGCTCATTGCAATGAGTGGTCATATGGGTACAACTTATACAAATAAATAAAGGAAGATTTACAAACAAAGCACTCAATTCCTATATATTTACATATCTAATACCTAAACTTCCATTTTGACATATATACCACCCCACATATGCATGAAAATATGTACTTCACTTCTTAAAAGTTCAAATGGCGGTATTTTTTATGTGATCGGAAAGATTTGGGAGGCATAAATGTAAAAAATAAAATTTAGGTGTTAGATATGTAAATACTGAATGGAACATGTTTAAATGACCCATAAATAAATAAATAAATTCATAGGACCTATATAACCTCAAATTATTTGCACAGCTATTTAACCGCCCAATTCTTATCATTTACATACTTAACGCCTAAACTTCATTTTTTATATTAATATAAGACAAATCTTTCATGATATCACAACAAAAATATCAACCATTTCCACTTTTAACAAATGAAATATACCTTTTCATACATACATTTAATGGGTGTATGTAAAAATTGACATTTAAGATAAAGACATAAGGATTTGTATGTATGTAAATCCTTCTATTTCAAATGCCATATGAGCTAAAATGTAAAGGAAAGTAAAAAACCCATGAGAAAAAAATATAAATCCAACATTCTTATTCATATTATTCCATATTATCACACATAAAATTAGAGGTGTCAAGTCAAGTCAGCGTGTTGGGTTCCCGAACGCAACCCGACCTGAATAGGGCCAACCCGAACCTGACATAAACAATATGCGAGTCAAAAATTATGACCCGAACTCTTGTTTGACCCTCTAACCTGATCCTGATCCGAAATTTCAATCTTATTCATGGCATGTGTTGGGTTTTCGTGTTTAGCTCGAATCCAACCGGAATAATAAATGGGTAGAATTCTCTAACCCGAATCCGACTCGAAATATAAATAACAACTATAACACAAATTTTTGAGTCAGGTTCGAGTCGTGTTGACATATCAGATCAATTTTTAACACTCCTATATATATAAACCATCTTTGACTCCACAACATAGTTGAAACAAAATCAATACAAAAGGAATACATTTTTTATTCCAAATACTCCTTTCGCCACATCTATTCTGGAAGTCCAAAAATATATTTCAGTAACTCCAATCTGGAGGCAAACAAATCTGAAGCAACTTTGCCCAGGTGCTTAAACCTAGAATACACGAGGCTTACACCGGCTCGCGAAACTCTATTTCCACGCCAAGCCAACGGTGGGAAAGCTAGCAAACGCTGGTGAAAGGCCAAAACTCTTTAGCAATATCGGATTTCTTGCTAGGTAGATTTCTTTGTTTTACTGTTTCCGTTCGCATTCAAGGGTTTGATTATATTCCTTTTCCATGATATTCAGTTTTGAGAAGAGAAGTTTATATTTGAGCGTCGTAAAAATGGGGACGAGAGGATTGGTGGGGGAAAAATGGTCGCAGAGGATTCTCTGGCTTTGCGCAATTGGCAGTGCAGTAGGTGGTGAATTGGCTTTCTCCGCATTTGTTCTGCACTTTGTGTTTGATTTTTTTTTTTAACAATATATTAAACTTTTGAATTTTGAAGCATAGGCTTGTATATGGTTGCTGTGGAGAGGCAGGCTCAGAACAGGGAAAGGATGATGGCTGAAGGATTGACAAGTTTGGATGGCGCACATAGCCAGTCCCGTGGAGAGGATGTTTGAAGAATACAGGTGAATACATGTGATGGAATTTTGAAATTTTAAATCAAAGTCTTACTTGTTTCCAGTAGAAACATATATCAACTATGTAAAGATTGTTATATCTCTAAATAGCTTTTGATGAATGTCAGTATCCTTTTACCATTTTAAGAGATATTATTCCTTAGATTTTAGCTGCAGTTACTTTTTCAGATTAATTAATGTTGAATGAAAAGAATAATAATTCTTTGTTGGTGAAAGATATTTGATTGTCAGTATTCATGATTTGCAAACCAAGAATTTGAGGTCGTACTTTATTTTATTTTCCCGTCGACGGCCTATCACAATCCCCCACATATTGTTTTTAAGGGATTTTGTTTAGAAAATAGTAGTAATTAGAGCCCAAAGCATTTGTAAGTTAAATAAAGTTGGCTAATAACCTCTCGTATATTTTTGATGTTTCTTAGGTATATCAAGAATTCATTAGAATCATGTTTTATTCTGCCGATTTGTTAAGAAAATTGTTTCTAAGTAATAAAGTGAATCTTTCTTGATGGGAGATGCTTGGTGGGACCTTTTATAATAATCTAAGTTATGTCATCCTTAAAAATTGACATTTCATGCTCTTAGCATGAGTATCTTTGAGATGGAATTTTTAGCTGTTCTACATGGGACCTTCAAACAAGGATAGACACTCTTTTATCTTAAAAAAAGCTTTTCTTTCATTTAAAAAAAATGTGATGCAGTATTTTTACAACATACAAGGGCTCTTAAGTTAAATGGAGCACTAAGAACAATTTAAATTTGAACTTTTTTTTATTATTTCCCATCACATTGGTGTGCAATAAAAAAAAAGAAGGATAAATACAAAAACTTTAATTAATTAATTTTGTTAACATCATATTGTAGATAAGATTTTTAATTATCATTAGATGGTTTATTCACATTCAATAGAGAATAAAGGTGCATACTAAGCTGGATGGATAGAATGATTGCTAAAAGGTGTTGAGAGGCAAATGGAGAAAGTCAAAAGTTTAAAACTAATATGACACGAAGATGTGCAAAAAAGTTTTTCACAAACTATAGTTAACAAACACGAACCACTTAAAAATAATGAAATAAAAAGAATGTTCATAAATTGGTGCCCAAATAATTTGGTATGCAAATTCTATTGATCATAAATGCTCCCTTTGTTTCTTAGTGAGTATCAATCCATTGAATTGTATAGAAGTCTATTAATGAATCGAATGACATGGTTATTAGAGGAATGAAGTGTG
Source organism: Phalaenopsis hybrid cultivar (assembly GCA_002079205.1). Classification (NCBI taxonomy): domain Eukaryota; kingdom Viridiplantae; phylum Streptophyta; class Magnoliopsida; order Asparagales; family Orchidaceae; genus Phalaenopsis; species Phalaenopsis hybrid cultivar. The sequence goes on from JXCR01132031.1 coordinate 37,104, forward strand.
CTTGATTGAAGGATCTAATACTAATTTAAAAGAATTATGCATGTTTTTTTTATTATAAAAATAGATCTACAATTGTTATAAGAAATCCATAGAAAGGAAATATACAATGATTGTATTTTTTTCTTTTTTTTGTAAGTAAATGTTATAATTAAACCGTTCAAAAATGTTTTTTTTTTCTACAATAGATTGATTTGCACTATATATATGATACCATTTGACTGATTATTTTTCACACTATTGAAGGCATACATAAGAAAACAACCCTTCCAATTGTTTTCGGAAAGGCCAAGCTTCATATATCCTACCATATTACATTAAAGAATAGCATATTTATGATGATCTAGTGTTGAAAGAATTTGATGCGATTTCATCATATTTAGAAAATTTTATTTTTTTGGACATAAAGAGATAAAGAAGCCATTGTAATTTCCGGAAACACTAGGCCCATTAAAGGAACAAAATAGAGGGAGGTTAGGGTCTCTTGGTTTTTCACTTTTTGAAACTATCCCCAAAGATTCCATTTGCATGAATCTAGAAAATCATGACAACAAAAAATAGTGGATAACTCCAAAATTTGTAGCTTTTATACTAGTTGAATGCAAGAAATTACCACAGTGGCCACAAATTACGAATACCTTCAAAGAAGAGGGAAAATTAAACACTTGATAGGTATTTCTTCTAGTTTTGAAGATCAAAAGTTCACCTTTTGGAATGAAGAAGACTCCCTAATCTTGTCATGGCTTTGGAATTTCATGATGCTAAAAATATTCGGTTCTTAGGTGTTTCTAATAATATTTGCAGAAATTTAGGATGCTTTGAGGGAGAACCATTTAAAGGTAGAGATGTTGCCCTCATTTCTAGAGTCATGACATTTTTGTCAACATTCAAGCTAGAAAACCATTCAATCATTAACTATTATAATGTGATGAAAGCGTTTTTAGGGCTGTGACTAGGATGCCACAAGTTTCAAACAATATATGAACAGAAAAAAGATTTTTATGATTCCTTATATATTGAATCTGTTGCATGATTAAAGCAATAACACGTTAACACCTCCAAGTGGCTGCCAGTTTAATCACAATAAATATCTTACAGTAGATTAGGACTTGATCATAATTTTTTTAACTGAATTCCATTATGTAGTTGATGGCATTCTGCAGTGCTCAAACAAACTTACTTAGATCTCTTCCTCTCCTTATAACCTAACAATCTAATTTTTTAAGACGTGAAAGCTTGAGAAATGCATTTGTTGATTTACACATGCAATGTGTTTTGAGATCTCAGTTCTTCTTCTTCTTCATGGAATTTGATCAATTTCATTTTCAAGTCCTTGAAAAAGAAGTGTCACTATTCCTTAATAAAGCCTTCTCCACAGTGCTATCATGTAAGAAGTATCGACCATGGGGATCACATATGGAAAAATTCAATGTGAAAAATTTAATTACTATTGAATTTATTAAAATGATGGGCAGAAAATCTCTTACAAAGACAACTTATGGCGTTAGTGTGGCAAATAGAAGGAGCATACTAAATAAAGCTATTGAAAACTTGATGAAAACCTCAGGTCATGGATCTTGGCATTGGACATGACTAAAATATGCCAAAGTGAAATTCTCATTACACTAATAGTGAGGATCATATTCATGAAGGTGGTCTCTTTGAGGTTTTATGACTCAACCTAGATGAGAATAATATGCTAAAAAAATTCTTAACTCACATAAGAATCCTTCTGGATCAAGCTCTTTAGTTCAAAATGGTAAAAACTTTAATTCTTATGCTTTTAATGCTTCTAACACCTTCGTCATAGATTGATGTGCAACATGTCTATTGATACTTTTCAAGTTCCTTTTAACACTTATTAGCCTTGTTCTAGCTCTAAGATAATCAAAACTATAATTGGTTATCATGGTTGCAAGATAAAAAATAATAATGAGTTTTGCTTTTTTACTTTTCTATAATGTCTTACATATACGTAATCTTACGACCAATTGTCCATTCATAAAATAACTAAGGATCAAAACTTTTGTCTGAGTTTTGTTCATAATTAATTTTTATAGGACTAACAGGGAAGATGATTAGACAAGCTAGATGTACTATACCTACTTGAAGATAAGAGTGGTCACAATGTTATTTTTTGTCTTTCTTTTATTTCTATCAAATCAATCAAAGATGATATTTGGAATGAACATTTTCATTTTGAGCTTCAATCAATCAAAACTATTGAAGGTACGTATCATTTAATAGTTTAAGAATATTAATGTTGAACATTATAATTTTGAGATCCGTGAGTTTGAGAAACACTAATTTATTTTTCTCCATTTATTTTAATTCACTTTGATATTTTTGGGTCTCATAATTTTTTTTTCTATGTAGCACTGACGCCTCTGAATTTTTGTTAGGCCTAAACACGTTTTGGACACGCCCCAACCCTGCATCAGACGCGAGCTTAAACAATTTTGAGAAAATGGGACACAAGAATTAAAAAATTATAAATATATGTTTAGCCTTAATTATATCTCATAGTCGAAACCACACATTCTCTCGTCAGATTGAAGCTCCTCTAACATTCGTCAAAAGCGAGCATCAAAGCTGCATCTAATATTCATTGAAGCTGAGTATTAGTAATTCTCTCTTTATAATTATACAATTTTTTAACTTTTAGTAGATAAGTTGGATTGTAAGTTGAATGAATTCTTTCAAAACATATATCTAATTTTAAAAATTAATTTTCATAAGCATGAGGTTTTATTAAATAAATTAAATTTATGAAGTTAAATTTATTAAATGCATAATTTGTGTTGTGATATTTTTAATAAAAAATAATGTAAAAATATATATTTAATATTAATAATTAATTAGATATAAAAATGTGTACATGACGTGTTGTTTTCTGTTTTTTTCAATTAAGTCGTGTCTTTGTATGGTGTTGTGCGTGTCCATGTCTGTACTACATATTTTCTAATTTTTTTACAATAAAATATTTGTGACATGTATATACCTTGACAAACAAAAGTTTGATATGAGTCACATTTTTTAAAACTTCTTAACTAGGTTAAAAGCTCAGTTGTAGTTAGCATTAGAAGTTATTAGAATTGATAATGTTAGGGATTATATCAGATAAAATTTGTCATCATGCTTAGAAAATAAGGTGTGTTTCATCAATGCTCTTGCCTTGACACATCATAACAAAATAGAGCTTTCAAGAGGAGAAATATATAATACATTGAGCCCTATCCCTTAAAAATTTTTTTTTAGAAAGAAATTTTGGACAAACTTCTCAAACTCTTACATATTTGATTAGTAAAATAATATATTCATTAATTTTAAAGTCTTGTGAATATCTTTATAAATTCTTTCCAAAAAAGAATTTTTCCCAAAATTGCCTCCAAGAAATATTTGATTTCCATATATCTACATCCACATATACTAAAAAAAAAAACTTGATCCAAATGCTCTTATTTGCGTCTTTTAAATATTTAAATACATAAAATGATATAAATCCTTTCCTTTAAGAAATTTTGTGCCAAAATGTTAAATTTCATGAAAATCAACCTTTTATTCTTACACCTTTCTTCATAGGGAGAGCATGCTATGAGAAGATAAGTATATAGAGTTTGACACATTCTTATTACAGATTTTAACAATAAATATTCATAAATCACAACATCATAAACCTAACCTTTTGGCATCGCTCATAGAGTCCACAACTAATCCAATCTCCAGCCCTGAGTTTTAACAAGTAAATTCTCCTAACATTCTAGAATTTTTAGCAATGTAGCCATTACATGTTTAAGCATAGTGAACACAACCCATCCCCACTCCTTACAAGCTAAAAAATTTGAACTTATACAAGTTATTTCTTTTAATTTTCCATCATTCTCTTCTCTATCGATTTACTTAATGTAATCAAGAAAGTTATTAGAAAATCTACTAAATATTCATTGTACCCCATTATCAATACATGTCCTTTGTAAATTTTTCTTCAGTTCATAGAGCTTTGCTCATAAAAGACAAAACTAATTCATATTCCATAGACATTTTTTGAGGCATTAGAAATTAAACATTGGCGGGACGCCATTAGAGAGGGGATGAATACTCAAAAATGAATCATATGTGGGAAATAGTTGAGTTACACAATGGAAAAATAGTACAATATATATTGGTGTTTTCATTGTAATATAAAGTTGATGGAAGTTTAGAGAGATTTAAGACATGATTACTTTAAAGGGATAGGGATATATTTAGGGTGCATTTGGGGCAGCTTGTGCTTATCCTGAAACGAGGCCCGCCGGTGGCCCTTGCGGTTCGACCCGCGACCTGCGTTTAAGTGTAAAAACCCAATCGCATTTTCGGATAAACTGCCGAAACGTGTTTTCCAAACGGTGAGGCGGCATTTTCGCACTTATAAGCTGCCCCAAACGGGCCCTTAATCTATGGGGCAAATTATTAAGAAACCATTGTCCCTGTTAGAAAAATGAATACTATTTGGATTTTTCTCTCTTTGATTGCAAAATTTTCGAATTTTCGAATTGAAGATGACAATTTATGGTTTGAAACAATCATCATAAGCTTGGTGAAATAGATTCACACAAGCTATGCTCCATATGATATATCAACAAAGTCAATGGTTTACACCATTCGTAAAACATTGGGCTAAATTGTGAGTAACGATTCTTATTATTTTTATTGAGGTGATGATAGTGAAGAAAGAGAATTGCTAAGAAAAGAATCTATTGAGAATTAAATGTTAAAAAAGGAATTCAACAATTTGAAATACTTTTTTGGTATAACAGTTACTCAATTTTAAAAATGAATTTTTATTTTACAACAAAAATATGCTTGGATTTTTTGAAAGAAACAAACTTGAAAGTTTTCAAATTGTGTGAAATTTCAATTGAATTGGGATTTGAATTGGATGATGAAGTCAACGAGATAATGACAATATCCTAGACATGTTGGGAAGGCTTTATAACAATACACTGTACTTAGCCTTGTATTTATTTTTTGCACAAATTAAACTTATGTCCAAGTTGCTGGCAATGTACTCAAGTTTATAAGTATTGAAGTCACCCGCCTCTAAAGAAACTCATTAAAAATCACATTAAAATCTTGAAACTTGAAGGCTATATAACAAATTATATAGAATCACTAGTGGATGGAAGGTTAACTTCAATGTATTGTACATTGCTAGGAGGAAATGTTATAACCTGGATGTATAAGAAGAGACATATTGTCTCAAGATTGAGTTTGGAATCCGTGTTCAGAGCAAGAATAGAGTAAATTTATGAAGTATCGTTGAATATTAAATGGGAAGAATCTATAAGTTTATATTGTGTACAAGTATGTCATTAATATTGCTTATACTTTTGTGCAACCTAATAAAAAAAAACATGTGGAAGTGGATAAATATTTCATGAAAGAAAAACTTGGTAGTGAGCCATGCTGCAACCCTTTTATTCCAACTTGCTGCTTGATTAAAGGATCTGATCTAAAAAGTTTAAAATGATACTAACCAGTTTTCTTATTAAAGAAAGGACCTGCACTTGTTATGAGAACTCCATAAAGTGAGAACATATAGTGATTGTTTTTTATTTGTAATTAAAGTCTGTAATAAACCTTTTTAGAATAGATTGATGTATACTTTATATGAGTACACATTTGATTAATTCAATAATAATAATAATAGTAATAAAGCAGATTTACTTCTCTTCAAAATCATTGGTTAATGTAATACGAGGACAAAGCACGCTTTACTTGTTAAGACATACAATCCAAATTAATGTGGAAAGCTTACCTTTGCATTATTTGTTTATTTTTTATGGTTTCCTTGGAAAAAATTTCCCTATAATTTTTTCCCCCTTTATTGCTATTCTTTTTTCATAGTATGTAGAGCTTATGGTAGATTTTAAGGGTGTGATATTTTATCTTTTGGATAAATTTCATGTAAAATTAGCAAGGAAAACCTTATTACTGAAATATAATTGCCCTAAAGCTTGATTTTTGCTAGTATGCACCAATTCAATATCTATGACTGAGATGCGATAATTAATATCAAGGACTTTGAACATACGAAAAGCTTCTAAGCTGACCAATGTATCTTTAGTTTAGAGCTGCTTATTTTAAGGCACATTTTCTGTATCTTCTCCCAACAAGAGCTCTACCATTGTATGCATGTGACACATTGATGCTTTATGTTTATTGTTCCACGTATTTTCTACTTAATTTGTTAACCTTTTTGGGGTCTTCAATGTAAAAACACTATATATTTGAGGCATATTACAAGTTCTTTTATTCAACTTGTTTTTTTCAATATTACGCAATATTATTTGGCATCAAAATTGAAGTTTATTTAGGTTGACTAAATATCCAAATATTACTAAATTTCCTCAATTGATAATAAAAAATTTTACAATTACTTTTGATGAGCTTCAACTATTTATGTGGTGTCTGTAGTTAGGTTTAATCATTAAGATAAGGTAGCAGTTCAGTTGACTTGATCAATCCATCTAAGGATCATCCTTAATAATTGTCCCTTAGTTCAATGTGGCACTATGCCCAACATCTCAATATTGACTAAATTGATTCTCTTCAGGTCTCATTGGACTCCTTTATCACATGGCTTCTATGTAGGTTCCCCGCAGAAGCCACGTGGGAACTCTTATAAGACAACTGGACACCAACCTGAACATGCCATGCTAGTTAGGTTGGACCTCTTGTCCCCTATTAACAATTAGTTTTGTTACTTAAGCTATGAGCAATCATGCCATTAATCTCAACTAAGCAAACTAACAGATATCTTATATTAAACATTTCCTTAATTACCAAAAAAAAAAAAAATCATTAAAGTATTACAATGGAAAGTTCGGAAATTATAAAGATTTAAAACTATAAAATATAGAAGAAAAAAAAATTGAAATTCTAAAAGAGTTAAATAATCTCAACTAACTTTTTGACAACCTTCTATTATAAACTTTCAATTTCTCTCATGATTTCAAGTATTTAAAAATAATTCCTCCTATAAATTGATTGACCAAATTTGCCTCCTAAATTAGTTTATTGAAATTATTTTATAAAGTGGTTAGTATTCTAGTACCCTTGTAATTAAAATAGTCTAACATGTGTGCCCCTAGACTAGTAAGCTTCCTAAGCATTGATGTGCATGTTGATTCATTTATGGAACCATTGAAGACCTATAAATATTTGCCAAAGTGTTGGGAGATTCTATTGCTTAGATTAGCATGCGAGGGTACTATAATTCAATAAATTCAATCTAGATGATGCTATTCAATCAATACTAGTTCCCATCTTATAGAGCTATTTAAATCACACATAATAAGTATCAAAAGTTGTATTTGATACCATGCATAGGGGTGATATGATTTAATTCCATCAAATTCTTATACTATATGACATGAAATCCACCTCTTGTTCTTAGGATGACATTTTGGATGATAGAACTCATGATTCCTGACGAGAATCCCAAGGATCATTTGCTTTTATGAGCTCATAATAAAAACACGATGTTTAACTTGGTGCGAATTCTTAGTTGTCCCTTGACCCTTTGTTGGAATTAAAAAGAAAGCTCCCTAGGTTAAATCTATATTGTAAGAATTATGGAGTGTGGTTCGTCTAATAAATCGTAGATGTTATACCACCTGGATTTTTTGAAAGGTTTACCACCTTCCTAATATACTTTTTTCTATAAAGTGGTACATGAGTAAGTAACATTTAGTGACTATAATTTCAAGTCAAGGTAACTCTTATCAAGAGTGTTCTCTTGATCAAGGGAGAAGATTAACTTTGAGGGGGGATTGCACTCATTGTAAGTTTTAGACCCTATAATAAGCAATGCTTTTGATATAAAAAAACAAAGTTCAGTTTTATAAATATCAATATAGCTCTTAGAAAAACATTTTAAGCTTAATTGGTGAAACACATGGAGCTTTTTTTATAGCTCACAATAGTCAACATTCTCATCTTGTTTGTGATTGCAACTTTGATTTCAGGCTTTTACAATGTTTTTTAATAATTTGATCACATTAAAAAATTGTCTATTCACATGTAGTGTGGAGAGAGACTGTTGTGAGATAGTATTGTGTTGTCATTTTCCTAGTGCCACATAGATGATGGTGTTTTTAAACAACATTCTAGTATGATTTTTGAAGTGCTCACCTTGTAATTTGTTGAAGCTAATTTATCATTAGTTGCCTTTACTGGAACAATCAGTTGTTTATAAAATTTATGACTTTTCTTTTGCCAGACTCATGAAATATCCTTTAGATGCTAAACATATTAATTAGCATTTATCACTTATGAATCACCTCATTTAATTTTATGTACCAAGTGCCGATTAACTTCTCACAAATTGCCTCAAGTAATTGGCCAAAAATTTTTTGATGCTATAAAAGACTAAGATGTAAAAGAAATTTTAGGAGGGAGCTTAAAAATATTTATTTTTAATGGAGTAAAAAAGATTAAGATATTATTATTTTTTTTAGGCGAGGGATTTAATAAATATAGTTGGTGATTGTCCTCTCTGTACTTTTGAATGAGTGAATTCCCACATCTTTCATATAATTTTTTTTATTTATTGAAATTGAATGTTTGATTCTTCCTTCAATTAACTTTTAATTACTTTTGGTGTGGGTACCATGCTATTTCAGTGCTCAAATGAGAAAGATTAAAGATTGATGCCACATTGGTGAAAATCATATAATTGTACCTAAACTAATAAAGTTACTTAAAATTTGAATTTTGCTAGTTTTAGGGCTTCATAAATGTCGTAACATAATCTGATATGATTGTGGTGAGAATTAGGCAAGAGTTTTTATAGGACAAAACCAATAAATGACGCTATAATTTAACATGGTGAGAGTGATAGGTAGGTAGCAGTTGATTAAGATGCCACTTGTAACAGTCAGGTTACCACTTCACCTCATATGGTGAAACATAATCAATGGTTTACTAGGTCCATAACTGAGGTTTTATTGCTGCTTGGAGCATGTCACTTTGAATAGAATGATAAATGAATTGGTCGAGAAAATTATTAGAAGAAAAACATATTTTATTTGCTTGCAAAAAAAAAAAAAAATTGCAATGATAAATCTAAGGAAATTGGAGAAGGTTTTAAGTGATTTGGTTTTGTAAAAGTTAATAATATCTAATTGAATTAATTCAAATTTGCATTTTGCTAGCATTAGGGCCTCATAAGCAATGTTTTATGACCTAATATGATTATGGTGAGAAATAGACAATGGTTTACTAGAACATTACCAATAAATGACACACTATAATTTAATATGTTTGCGGTGAAAGTGTGGTGAGGGTTGATTAAGATGTCACCTGCTAGTTAGGCTACCACTTAATTTTATGATCTTGAAAAATAAGCGAAGGTTTATTAGGTGCAAAACTAAGACTATTTTGCTACATGGAGTATGGAACTTTGAATAAAAAGACATGAATTGGATGAAAAATTAATTAGAAGAACAATATATCTTGTTTGCTTTACAAGAATTTAAATGGAAAGTAGAAAAATCTAAGGAAATTTGGGAGGTTTATAAATTATTGTATGTTGGAAAAGTTGGCAATAGAATGGGACTAGGATAGTGGCAGATATAGAGTTGTTGAATGTGGTTAGCGATGGGATGATTACTAATAACATAATTATTAACGAGGATATTATAAATGTGAGGCGTTGTTATGCTTCCCACATTTGATTATATCATAACTTAAAAAATTAATATGGAAAGAGGCGTATGAACTAATACAAACTATGCTTGATATAGAATATTTGTTGGGGGTCCCTTGATTGACAATATTGGTTCTAGTAGAATAGGCTATGTGAGGATTCAAAAGTGGGCATGGAATAGGAGATAAAAGTATATTGAGAGAATCTGTACTTAATTTTATGGTATCTTATCATATTACAATANATATATTGGAGAAGCTATACTTAACTTTATGGTATATTATCATATTAAAATAACAAATACAAACTTTAAGAAATCTTAAATATTGATCCCATGAGTGTAGGCATTTAATGTGATTAAATGACGATAATTTTTTTTTATGATGCCATTTAGGTTTGTTGACTGTTTTTTAGTTAGCTACCATAGTTTTGTTTGGCTATAACTTTGTTGTTGCTTTTCATCAAATTTAATGCGAGAAGTGACCTTTTATAACTAAATCAGCTCGACAGAATAACTTTCAAAAAATTATTTTTTCCACAGTAATTCTATACTTAGTTTTTCAAACCCAAAAGGACAGTTAGTAATTGCGAGTCTTGGAAGACTTTGGAAAGCATTCTTTGTATACTAGAGATTTGGTTGTCCTCACATGCGTATGAAATAAATTGGAGTGGTGTTAATTGGTTGTAGCAGAGTATGTTATGTGTTTGATTACCAAACCATCAAGGAGAGGGTTTCTCCATCAAAAGATGGGAGCGTCGTGGAATCCTATGCAAGGTATGCTTATATGTGGATGTAGGCCAATCATGTGATAAACTATGTAAATGTTTGTGTCCATTTACTCTATAGCTTAGCTTTGCATTTACCTACTTGCTTGGGTGAATGTTTTTGTTATGATTCATGCACTAATACTTTTGTGTTCTTGAGTTGTTGATCATATTAAAAAACTTCGATCTTTACACTTTCAATATATATATATATATATATANACCATCCCTAGGTGTGCTAAATATTTGGGTACCACACCCTACAATGAGGGGATTCGAACTCGTGACCTGAGGGGATTTACGACCTTTCAGAGGTTGCTCTACCAACATACCACAGAACGCGCACACTATATATATATATATATATTTATTTATTTATTAAGAAAGCTCAATGGCTAATATATTTAATAGAAAGTAAGATACAAATAGATTGTGTGGGAGGGCCTAAACATGGTACTCTACCCACACGATAACCACCATATCAAATGGTTCCAAACAGAGAAAACATAGAAAAATACATGAGAGACCTAAAGAAAAAAAAAAGCAAAAAAAGTGCCAAAATACTGAGTATCAGGTAGCTAGAGAGCGACCTAATTTTGCCTTATCTTTGCCTCTAGTTCCAGGGAAGAAGCCAACTAATAAATTGGTAAGATGAATGCCATTGTCAGTAGTAACCAAGTATCATTCAATAAATTCCCGAGCTCGAGTCGGCCTTCATTCTTCTTCTTCCTCCTGGATCAAACCTGTCATTCCTCTTCTGAAGTTTGGCTCACCTGATCAGTGGATTGATCTAAATTGTATCTGACATTTGTAGGTTGTTGAACATTAGAAGCAAAAATTTGTTGTACCAACTGATCTCTTATAGGATCGAAGGAGTACTCTCGTGAGTCTTGATATGTAAGTCGGTCTTCTTCAATAACTGTGAGTGATATAATCACATTTAAATCTGTACCTGTAGAATGATATTTTTCATCTGGAACTGCGGTGTTGGAAAGAGGATCGGGTTGCACCTTCTCAGTATGGATGGTAGGTGGCTGATCTTTAGCGATATTCGGCCTTAGATGAGGATGTTAGCGATAACAAATGGTAGAACTGTGGCCAAACATACTACAATGAGAGCAATAAAGAGGGTGTGGTTCTATTTCAACCTTTTTTCAATACCCGTTGTGAGTGATGCCAATCCATACCTCATCCAGAGCTGGTTGAGTGATATCTATCTCAATTAACACACAAGCCACAAATGGTCTGGTGACAGCAAGCGTAGGAATATCAACCTTGAGAGGCTTACCGTAAGCAGTTGCTAAAAAGTAGAGTATTTCCAAGTTGTGCAGATGTAATTTTAACCCAAGAAACTTTATCCAAACAGGAATGATTGGGGACTCCGCTTTTGGATCAAAATCGACAGTTTATTTCGGAATTTTCATAAAACGGTTGTCGATTTGGATAACTTTTCGAGGAAAATATGAGTGTAATCGACATCATGAGACAACTGAAGAAGTATATGTCGACCGTCAAGTAATCCATTATTTCAACTGCCCAATAGCTTCATAGCATCAAACTCTTTCCGAATGATCTCCAGTTTTGGGTGACCATAAATGAATTTTCCCACTAAGGTAAAACGCCAAAAGGACGTGAGAGTGCTGGTTTCAACCTCAGTGAGAATAAGAGTATGCTTATCATTTTTTTTCCAAGCTTTTTAATGAATTTGTGATCACCACCACCTTCAATAGTGTCGTGAAAAGATTAAAGAACATTGCAGGACTTGCCAGTATGAAAACCAAGCTCTGAACCTGAAAGAGGAGCATGAGTAGGAATAGGAAAGTCACCGAAAAAAGCATTGACATAGGAACACATTGTCGATACTATCTCCAGAACGGCTAGGCGAGCTGCTAGAAAAAGTCTAGTAGACTTCGGGGGTAACCTTCTGTCAGGCAAGGCGACAGCGGCGTCGTCGAATGTGGGAGAAGACGCGAGCCGCGACAACTAAGGAGGAAGCATCGTCGACTGGGTGACGCTGCGGAAGACTCGCGGAATACGATCCCGTAGAGACGTGTAGGACGCAGTCGAACACGATCCTTAACCGGCCTTGCTCGACTGGGTGACGGACACACTCCCGCAGAAGACGAGCCGCGAGCTGTTGACGCGCGATATTGATAAAAACGAAAGAAGGTCGAGCGCGAGCAGTGGAGCAGAACCAGCGTTCGCGATAACGATGAAACCATAGCAAGCGATATCGAGGAAGACGACGTCATCATATATGTATGTATGTCTATATATATATATATACATATGTATTATTTTTTTTTAGTGAAAGAGCATTTTTCGGCTCCTTATGCATTCAACACAAAAGAAGTTTTACAAGAAAGAGGAAAAGGACCAAAACATATATATATGCATATGTATGTATGTATATTATATTATAATTTACTTTATGTTTCTTCGATGTTTGTTGATAAAATTGACTCATAAGTCGTTTAGTTTAGTAAATTAATTATATGGTGCTTGATCACTCACTTTGTAGTCTTACATTTCTTGTAGTGATTATCACCTACACTGTCTCCCTTTTGTGTTCGTGTATTTAGTTTGTTTAAAAATATATTTTGCATACTTACTGTGATGGTGATTTTGAAGGAAATTGTAAAGTGCTCGTGTGTTCAATTTTCCCTTTTTTTGTGCACCTTGAAGCTTTTATTAATATTTTTCAATTGTGGGGCCACCAAATCACAAACCAACTTATTTTATTAGGAATTAGTCTTTTATTTTTATTTATTTATATTGCGAAGATTATAAATGGATTTCAATTGACTAATCATAGCAGGGAATAGTAGTTTTGGATGTGTACCTTGTGTCTTTAATGAAAGCACTTAGAAAAAAAAGTATTATGTTAAAATTATGCAAAATTAAAAAGTGAGAAATTTTAATCCTCCGAGATAGGTTGATGATGACTAATCATTGCAGAGAATAGTAGTTTTGGATGTGTATCTTGTGTGTTTAAAGAAAGCACTTAGAAAAAAAAAGCATTTTGTTAAAATTATGCAACTTAAAAAGTGAGAAATTTTAATTATCTGTAATAGGTTGATAATTGATGCAAATTTCAGAATAAAAGATATTTGATATTGTGTTAATTTGAGAGGAATCAAATTTATTAATCATAAAATAATATTATTGAAGCATAGTGATGCTTCAAAAAATCAATTTGGTTTCATGCTAAGTAGTTTTGCTTTGAAAATGTTTTTTGTATTAAAATAATTAATGACAATATAATAGTAGATAAAGTATATTCATATGGTTATTTTGACCTTGAGAAGTCATGTGATCTAGTGTCACGAGAGTTGATTTGGTTTACATTAGTGAAGAAATATGTATGCCAATGATATATTAAATTATTGAAGCTATATATCTTAAAGTATTTACTAATGTTCAAAATAGTTGTAGAGTAACTAAAGGCTTATTTTGGGATTTTCTTTTTGTTTGTAAACATATTTGTTTAGTATATTTTTTAATTTTCTTTTATTGTTTTTAAAAGTGAAAATCAAGTTTTTAAAAATACTTAAAATTGCTTTTATTTATTTAAAGTGTTTTTGAAAGCACTGGCTATGGTCACTGCCACCACCATTGTTAGTCGCCGCTATTGTCACCTACACTCATCATTAGCTGTTGCCATCATTGCTGACACCTTGTCGGCAATCATAACCACCGCCACATAAATGGAAAAAAAACTAGTTGTTTTTAACATACCAAATATGTTTTCTTTTGATTCCGTCAAAACATAAATCAATACAAATAAAATAATAAAATAAAAATAAACCATAAAAGTGATGCCTAACGATCATTATAGTTTTTCACTTATAGTAGGATTACTTGACGAATGTGTAAGGAGGAATTAGCTACTATTCCTTTGTGTCGCTGAATGTTTAAGTGAATTTTTTGTAATTGAAGTTATTTATGAGATAAAATGCTTAGAAATAGTAGAACAAAGATCTATTATGCAATATGTTATTTTTGTTGGCCTGATATTAACAATTACCACTGAATATTACTATAAGATAAAGAGAAACATGTGTAAAATAGTCATGCAGTGATATATCCTAAGAGTATAAATCTAACTTAGGATGTATATAATTGATGATATATGCTTAAAATGGAGAAGAGCTCTAGGAGTAGTATGAATTAACAGATATGATGGAGACTTAAAGATAAATTTTTATAAACTTACAATTAGTTTGACTAGGATCTATAGACTTAAGTGGTGAACAATAAAATAGTTACAACAACAACAAGAAGCCTTTATCCCACTGAGTTGGGTTAGCTACTTGAATCCTTTTTCTCTCCATTGTTTTCTATTTCATTTAATTCTAATAGATTAAGATTAATTTTAGGTGGTGAAAAATAAAATAGTTAATGAAACAAAATTGGCCATAGTGAAAATGGGAATGTTAAAATGAACTTGTTACAAGTATAGAAAGAATAAATTGAAATATGATATTAGAACCATTGATTTGACATTTATTGAAGATTGTGCAGCTGCAAATAAATTTTGGTGCTTTGAATATATTCAATAGCACACAATGGTGAAAAAAAAAGATTCATGTAGCCGACCCCACTTAGTGGGTTAAAGGTCTGTTGTTGTTGTTGTTGTTGAATATATGCAACTAATGATAAAAATGCATCAGTTAGATGAACAGATAAAAGTACTATTAGATTTGGAAGGGAAACCCAGGTAGAAATTGTTCAAATGATTCTACAATAATAAATTTAACACTTCATGCAACATTCAACAAAATAAATGAAAAATGATGGTTTGTACTTTAGACAATATATTAGTTGGGATAAGGCTAATGTTGGTGATGATAATGAATCGTTTATCCTTGGAATTCCATTATTACTGTTACCTCTTACAGTTATCACCTGTCCACGGTTACTAATGAAGTCCGAGTAATACACTGGATGCTTCTTTATCTTATAAAATGTATTTCAAATTATCAATTGTTCACAAAGAATGCTTAACTTTGATAGCCACTGCTAGAGACAGTGCCACTTTGATAGCCCTTTGTGCAAGCCACTTTGATAGAAACTATTTTTAGTCGAATTTGAGAAGCATTGTATCTATTAACATTATGACTGGGAATAATAGCCAGCTATGCAAGCGTAGGTTCTTATTGAGGCTGCTTGAGGTACTTTGTGATTTAACTCAGATTCTATCCATCCTTTGTGCAAACCACTTTGACAGAAATGTGTACTAAATTTGGCTGTTCCAGAAGTAATGTGTCTATTAACAACAAGGCTGAGAATGAACGCATGCCATGTGAACACTGTTGCTTATTGAGGTTGCTTGAGGACCTTTTTGATCAAATGTCTCTTTAGAGGTACTATTTCCACGTCTACCATTAGGTCTGCTGATGTATCAGATGCTTGAGATCAAAATCCTCTTTTGAATGCCTTGATATTGGCAATACCTATAATAGAAAAGAATGGGATCAATCTATAAAGTTCTTAAATGTGAAGCATTGAATTCCTTTGATCCAGATATTGTCAACATGATTTTTGATATCTTCCTATGGTCATTGGAGCTTTTAGAGTTAGGAAAGTGAATGTAGCCTTTACGTACAATTTGTTTATGATGAATTTTCATGTCTATCCAATTCTAGTTTGGATGCATGACAATTGTGGGAGCACAAGTTAATCTCAACAATTTGTTTAGAGATGCCTGAAGGGTGTATTGTCTACAACACAAAGCATGCTGGATTGGCTAACTATGGGCATTCTTAAGAGGACTTGAAAACTTTTTTAGGAGGTGCTGAAAAAGCATCTTACCTGATGTGGTTGCTGTAATGGGCATATTAACGGCTTGCAGACAAAATTTAGTTGGGAATTTACATCTGCATTTTTTTATGAGGAATAGGGCTGTTGACAATATCACAAGGCGATAGCCTACTCAAATGCGGTACAAGATTGGCCTCCATTCAACATGATCTCGAGCTGAGCCAGACACTTGATATAGACTGAATTTATGTGATATCTAGTTAAAAACTCATCTCATTATATTTGATTTGACCTAATTCTGGCCAAAATAGATTCGATTTTCTTTTTATTTTCTTCTAAGCTAATTTTTTAGTTAAAACTGCATCCATATATCCATATATCTTGATGCTTACATATATTAATGCTTAAAAGCCTATCTGTATTCTCAAACATTTGTAAAAAGCCTTAAGACTGGTACAAATTTATTCTTCAATTTGCTCCCATTTTCTTTTCAAATCACAAGCTGTTTGGTGTTTTGTAGATACCTTAAGAGAAGGACAGATTGAGAACCTGTAAAGTGAGTGAAAGAGTGGAGATGGGCTGGACCTGGCTTGAGATGAGGCAGATAGGGGCGTGTGAAAGTGGGGAGATTGTATGCTATCACTATTATGGCCTTTTTGTGGGTCGGATTTGCTTTCTGCATGCTCTTTAACTATGTCTATAGTGTCACTTTCCTGTTTGCAATTGCCTTCTTTCATTTTATGCATTTTTTCTCCTCTGGATTTGTTCTCTTTTTCTACTGTTTCTTTGCATGGCTGGAAGTTTTTTTCAATAAATTTTTTAAGTGGAGATAATCAATTAGCTTTATTGAAATCATTATTTGTGGTAATGCTAGTTGATGGAGGTTGGGTGAGAGAATCAATCTTAGGGTTTGTTGGATTCTATTTTCTATGTAATTATCCTCTCCCCTTTTTTACACTGTACCTTATGTTAGTCACACTAAGGCCACTTTTTATTTCCTTTTTCTTCTCTGCATCAATTTCAATTTTAATGGAATGGAACTTTTGAGACAATTTTCTGCAGCTTCAATACTCATTCTACTTGATAACTTCTGTGACATTGCAGAAGTATGTTTTTTGTTTTTTTTAAGTTTTTGAGCAATGTGATATGATTAAAATTGTAGAATGTTTTTTTTTTTTCATATCTATTTGTTTGAAAAAAATGCTCTTTTATATAAGATGAAAACATAATATTTTAATTTTTTTAATCGAGAAAATGTATCTTTGCTAGCAAATGTATCTTTGCATTTTAATGATGGAATATCATGCTATTTGAGGTAAGTGCTGCAACTCTCTGCTTTGGGCCTCTATACTATCCCTCCAACTATAAATTTTGATTTTTTAGCGGCTTTTTACAAAATTCCAGTGCCTAATTGTCTCAACATTTTTATTCTTATCCATAAGATGCAAACTAGGTTCTGTTGCGTTGTCTCAAATAATAGTAATAAATACGTAGTGGTTGTAAATACTAGTGCGTGTCACCTAAAAAATATTCTGGCTAGCTTTTTGTGGGGTAGTTGAATACAACTGAAAAACAGTCTAGCCACCTTATCCACTATATTTCTTTTTCTTAGGATATGGTACCTATCATAGTGCATGTTTTGTATTCCTCAAATAAATGAAGTATTCCAATAGTCCCGTTCTTTCTGGAAAAAATAGCTAGCTAGTAGAATGGTTGAACGCTTTAGTTCAATTTGTAGTTTTGTGTCCATATATCAAATGATGATTAATTGTTATTTCGGAAAACATACAAGATATGCAATTTCATAAATAACTCAGGAATTTCATATGCAATAGATGTTGCACTGCAGTTTTGTTTTCCTAAGCTGTGATCCTGATTGTCTGATCAAACTTGACAATCGTCAATTCCAACTTGCTATTAATAAATATTCCCTTGCTTTATTTAGCATTTATGGGATATTTGGAATTTAGTTAATCAGGTCTATTTCCTATCTTGTTTTTATTAGAATTTAATTTCAGTCAAATCTTTATTTCGCCTTATAAATTAGGCCCCATAGGGCTAAGTTGGTTCACTAAAATTTGAATTGAATCTCTCTCACTCACAACTCTTCCTTTATTATGTGGTATTAGAGCAACCTTGGATCCGCTTCTTGTAGCGATCCTTCTCTCTTGCATCTTCTTTTGTTGCTAACATGTTGCTTCCCCCCTTCTATTTCTAGTTTTTGTTATGCATAACCAAGCCTCCATGAAACTTTGATTGTATGTGCCTATGCGTAACATATGTCTGCACGTTAATTGCACTCTACAACAGGCTAAATAGTTTATCATTGGCCATAAAACAACATAGACGCCTCAAGCTTCCATCAACTGTTTTCCATCTCTCATTGGATAGCCTTCCCCAACAGTGACATTGAGCCTTTGGTTCATGACATCAACCATCCATCAAACCATCAGTGCTTCTATGCAAATTTTTTTACTTGTTGTAGCATCCCAACAAAGTCTGTTGTTGTTTGCACCCCAAATGAGCATTGACCACCTTTTTCGGTCTTCAGTTAGGCATTTTGGGCGGCATCAAACCATTTGACAATGATGCCCAAAGTTGTGGGAACAATTGATGGTTATCTACAACAATAGACAATAACCTTATGAAGTTAACAACAGATTTGATGACTCATTAACACCAATCAATGATATTGAACTATTTAGGGAATTAAGGATTTCATAGGTAGAGTACGTAGAGTACGTGAGGCAAACATGGTTTTGATTAAAACTTTTCTTAGGTAAAATTCTTAAATCTTTTCGATTAAGTTTATGTTGTAGATCTCATGTCTTACAAAGAAACTATGCTTAGGAAATTTTGTATACCGTGTTTTGTGCAATCACATACGCATGCTTGCTTGAATAATACCTTAGTGAATTAAGTCTACGTGTTAAGATGAGCACCATCATTAGATTAAATTCTACTTGCTGCAAATTGCATTGTGACTAAGCTTAATATGATTTTTCTTTTTCTAGTACTTGCATGAACATAATCCAGAGCTAATTTTATTTTATTTTACTTGGTTTTTCTTTGGCATATTTTTATTTTCTATGGACAACTTGATAAATTGATTGCATTTTTCCATTTTGTTTGTGCTTCTTATTAGCTGCCTTCATGCACATCTCTTACATATAGCATGTCTATTTTTTTCTCATTGTATATGAATACTTTCATCATATTAGCATTATGATGGGACTTCACAAATGACAAAAAAAAAAACTTGATCCAAAATAGAGTTATCATTTGAGGGCTATTGGTTGCAAGTATTTTGAAATTATAAGTATTTAAATACAATGTATATTAAATGCCATGTACTTGAAA
>JXCR01132031.1:56859-87603 GCA_002079205.1 Phalaenopsis hybrid cultivar
TAGGGATCGATGACATATAAAGGAGATGAGGACATAGTCATGAGAGCTTGCAGAGGCAGGCATCAATGGGCTCGATTGACTGTAAAGGAGATGAGGATGTGATGAGAGTTTGTTGGAGTAGGCATCGATGGGTTCAATGGTTTGTAAAGTAAAAAAGGACATCACAACATGACTTCATTGTGACAGGATTAGCAAACATTGTGTTGAGAGATCGTTGGGATGGGAACGATGATTTGTGAAGAAGAGTACTTTGTGATTGGAGCTTGCTGGCATGCGATCACTTATGTGTAGGAGAAGATGGCTTTGTAATCCGAACTTATCAAGGTAGTCATTGTTACAAACACAAGGAACGAGCACGGTGTATTCCAAAATCGACGATTTGGGCTATTTTAAAATAAGATAAGAATGAGTTTTAAATTAAAAAAATACATTTTTTAAATTACTTTTCAACCTACCAAATAACTAAATTTTTTAAACATTTACATTTGAATGTTGTGCGATCAAAACCTCTCCAACCGAACATCCACCTAATAAAATTATTATTGAATCTTATGAACATGGGTTGTACTATTGGAATAAAAATATCTTCTATGAAAAACTTGTACACTTGATTTCCTTTATAAGTATTGAAAATTGGAATAGACCAGCACAATTTTATTGATTGAAGATGGAGGTATTTAAATCCAATTACAGTAGGTACAACAAAGGATATAAATAAAATAGAATAAAATAAATAGGAAAGGAATAACACGAAATAACGCAGAAAAGAAATGCATAATGAGGGAATAGTAGGTAAGAAATAATAAGTATTAACGACTAGAGATTTGATTGTAATTTGATTTTCATTATAAATCTAATACTCCGTCTCAAATTGAATCATAAATGTTAATCATGTTCAACTTGGATCTGAAGTCATCGAACAAAGGTTGAGGAAGATTCTTAGTGAGGATATCCGCTAGTTGACAACTGGAGAGTATGAAAGGCACACAAATTTCTCCGGACTTAATATTTTTATTAATGAAGTGTCTGCAATCTCCATATGTTCGGTACGATCATGTTTGATTGGATTGTGAGCAATGCTGATGATGGTTTTATTATAACGGAATAGTTGCAACGAGACGGAATTCAGCTTTAGCACTGCTCTGAGCAATCACAAACTATTTTTTGCTTTTCCATATAACCAAATTTTTCTATACAAATGAGCAATACCCTAAGATGGAACGTCGGTCATGAACCGACCCTACCCAATTGACATTTGTATAAATAACAATAGACCGAAAGTGTGACGAGAGAAAAACAAACCTGAGCCCGATGTATCTTTTAAAAAGCGGAGAATTTAGTGGGCAACTTGAGGATGGTGCTCATAGGGGTCATGCATAAATTAACCCACTATACCAACTGTGTTGAATACATCGGGGTGAGTATGGGCGAGGTAGATGAGTTTCCCCATGAGGCGTTAGTAGTGAGTCTTTTGACATACACAACATTGGGAATGCTAGATAATTTTTCATTGGGATCCGTAGGGACAGCCACTGGTTTGTATTGAAAAAAGTTATCTTTCAAGAGGTCAATCACATATTTACACTAAGATAGGCAAATGTCTCGACATGATCGAGCCACTTCCATGCCTATGAAGTATTGGAGAGATCCCAAGTCCTTGATTTCTAAGGATTTAGCATGTCTTTCGAAGACTCCAGTGCTGGGAGATCATTATCTATAAAAATAATATCGTCAACTTAGACAAGAAGATAATTATTTGATCATTGGAGGAATGCTGGAAGAAGGTAATGTGATCCGATTGAGCCTGAGTAAATCATGACCAACAACCATCTTTGTGAACTTGCCGAATCAAGCCCTGGGAGACTGCTTTAGCCCATAGACAGACTTTCACAACCTACACACTTTCCCTTTGGAGACAGTAGAGTCAAAGTCAGGAAGAAGAGACATGTATTCCTCTTTTGTAAGCTCTTCATTCAAGAACACATTCTTGATATTTATCTGGAATAAAGGTCAATCTAGATTCACTGCAAGGGACAACAGGACCCGAATAGTGTTTAACTCAGCCACTGGAACAAATGTCTCCTCATAGTCAACTCCGTAGGTTTGTGAGTACCCTTTGACTTGCATTCAAGGGATCCATCAGAGTTGAACTTGGTGCTGAAAATCAGTTGGCACCCCACAACTTTTTTATTCTGAGAAAGGTCAACAACGTCCCATGTATGGTTCCACTGAAGGGCATTCATCTCCTCCATTATTGTCATTTTTCAGGTAGGATCAGCAATAGCAACTTCAATGGTGCCAGGAATCTGATGGCCCGTTGGGATAATCGTAAATGCTTTGTACGTCGGTGATAAATTGCGGAAATAGATCTATTTTGCCATAGAATAGAGGGAGCATGT
This sequence comes from Phalaenopsis hybrid cultivar, assembly GCA_002079205.1. Taxonomy (NCBI): domain Eukaryota; kingdom Viridiplantae; phylum Streptophyta; class Magnoliopsida; order Asparagales; family Orchidaceae; genus Phalaenopsis; species Phalaenopsis hybrid cultivar. The sequence goes on from JXCR01132031.1 coordinate 59,259, forward strand.
ATAATTATATACTTTACTCGAAGAACTCACCTCTTCATTCAGAGAAGGGGTTGCATTGAGAATGTTGCCAGGAGTGGAGTGAAGGTCCTATAAGGAGGTAATGGGTTCCAGAGTAGGATACATTGGAACGGGTGCGTCGAGTGTTGACACGAATAGTGGGAGGAAAAGATTGTGCATTCATTGGATCCAAGAACTCATCAGATGGTGCACTCACGAGGACATGAGACTCTTCAGTAGCGGGAAGAATAAGGGGAACATCCATAGGAGTAGGATAAGGGATATTGTCTAAGAACCCAAGTTTCCCTTCACTTGGGGCCGAGCTACAACACTTTCAAAGGATGAGACATCAACGCTCACATAGATTTTGTTAATGGTAGGATCAATGCACTAATACCCCTTTTGAGTGGCAGAGTATCCAAGGAAGATACATTTTATGGATTTGAGATCAAGTTTACTTCGATTGGTGGAAGTATTCTGAACAAAGGCAGTGCACCCAAAAATCAGTGTCTAATATGAAGAAGATCTGATTGGCAGGGAAGCATGACATCATGACGGCTAAGGGGGTTCAAAATTTGTGACTTTTACAGAGGATTTATTTATGAGATAGTTGACAACGAGAATGTCATCGTTCCCAAAAAATTTTCGGACATCAGATTGAAACATAATGAAGCGGAGGATGCCCTTACTCACCAATAATTCACCCAAAATAGAGTTGAAAAATTCACGACCACTGTCGGTCCGAAAAACTTGTATATGAGTTTTAAATTGAGTTAAGGCCAAGGTGTAGAAGTTTGGGAAGGTGACATAAACTTTTGATTTGTCTTTTGAAATGTAGACCCACGTTATCTGAGTGTGATTGTCAATCAAAGTCATGATCCACCTTTTTTTAGTGTAGCTGGGAGTGCGATGGGTCACTGTGAATGAAGCAGAAAGGAGCGGAAGGAGTGTAAGTGTGGGATGGCTAATGGACTCGATGATGTTTGGCTAACTAACATGTCTCACAATTGAAATCAGAATGATTTTTATTAGAATACATCAAAGGATACAATCTTTTTTAAATATTAGAAACTAGGATGATCTAAACGATAATGCAATAACATAGTGAGACATTCAATGACTCGAGATAAGCTACAACTTCTGAGAGATGTGTCTGTATTTTCCTTGATCTTCTCTTGGAGAGTTCAGCTACAACTTCTGAGAGATGTGTCTGTATTTTCCTTGATCTTCTCTTGAAGAGTTCAACTACCATCTTAGTAGTTCCAATCGCCGCCCCCCCCGATGTTTGATCTCAAAAAACACAACCATTAGAAGAGAAGTTAGCAACACAAACAAAATCATTTGTCAACTTGTTGATAGATAACAAGTTACATTACAATCAATGATCATATAAAAAATACTCCAGAATTAGATCGATTGTTAGTACAATCGACCCTTTACTAATTATGAAACTACAAAAACCATCGGCGATTCTGACTGTATCTTTTTCATAACGAAGCAAGTCGAGAAAGATTGCAGACATCTAGTCATGTGATCCGTGACTATTGAATCAATAATACACGAACTAGAGTAATAAACTATGAGAGCTATAGGAAGAGTACATTGTTGGACGTGGGAGCTTGACGAACCTGAAGAAACTTGATTGGCTCCAATAAGCTTTATCAATTGTTCCATCTGGTTTTTTAGTGATTTGGAGGATTTTGGGATGTTTCGGGTAGGAGTCGGTTAAGTCGTGCCTTGTTCGACCGTTGTCGTGAGTCATTTGGCAGCAGGGGATTGGGCTGAAGGTTTATATGTTGGCTTACCGTGAAGTTTCCAACATTTGTCCCGAGTTGGGTTGGGTTTGTGACACTAATCACAAGTGGGGTGACCGGTCCGCGAGGGCATGAACGGGGGCTTAACACTATTTGAAATTAAGGTGGGTGCTTAGCTAATGGTGTAGAAGTGCCGAACATGACAACTCTTCTTCTCTCTTCCCGATGAATCTCGGTGAAAGCAGTGCAAATGGAAGGAAGAGGACCTTAAACCAAGAATAGAACTTTGAACCTTGTCAAGGTCTTTGTCTTTGCTAAGGCCAGCAAGGTATTGGAACATACGATCTTTCTCTACGATCTTCTGGAAGAGGGATAAGTCGGCGGGTGGATCCCAAGTGTAGTCGCAATACAAGTCGCATTTCATCCATAATGCAATGAGGTCATTATAATACTAGGTCACCGTCCTTGACCCCTGTTTTGTCTCCTGGACCCTTTTAGATACCTCATAGAGTTGGCAAGAAATTCTTACATCCGAGTAGGTATCACAAACAACCGTTCGAAGAGCACTAGCTGAAGGAAGGAACATATATGAATGACCAATTGACCTTTCCATAGAGTTTATCAACCATGAAATAATCATGGAGTTCTCCACCTCCCAAGCTCCATATGTCGGGTCGGTCTTTGGAGGCTCACAAATCATACCTGTGAGATGACCGAACTTTCCATGTCCTTAATTTGATGAACAAAGAGACTGTTTGGGATCATTGGAAGAAGAAGTTGCCGTTCAACTTATGAGTTGTGGTTAAGAAATTCATGTTGGTTTCTGATCCTGTGGTCTGCAAGGAAGCGGAGGTTGCAGTTGATCCTCCGGTGGAATCAACAACACTTTCTGAAGGTGGCCAGTGTTGGAGGAATTCACCATACTTCCTACTGAGCCAAAGGAGACGTGGTTGTAATTCTGAGCCATCGACAAATTTCAGCAGGATCACCAGTAGACAGGTACAACTGCAAAAATCTGGACACCTGCAGGATGCTGAACAGCCTACGGGGAATTCTGCTGCAGGTGGGAGAAGGTGCCGAACAAGCAGCAGGGAGGACATTTAGGTATCCAGTGGCTTGGTCTTGTAGACGGAAGGTAGAGGCTTGTTCCTGCAGTGACAGGCATAAAGAACAGGGAACTAGCGGTTTGCTCTTGCAAACGGAAGGCAGAGAAAACAATGGTTTGCTCTTGTAGACAGGAACTAGTGGGTTGCTCTTGCAGACGAGAGGTAGAGGAAACTGATGACTGCTCCTGTGGATTTTAGAAGTGGGCGATGACTATAGGGAAGCGCCTGTGGAGACCGGTGGCTAGGAGTCTTTGCGTGGGTCGGCAACGACCTGGTTCTAGGCTTGGACTCTGATACCAAGTTTAAAATTTGAATAGACCAGCACAATTTTATTGATAGAACCCAATTATAGTAGGCACAACAAAGGAAATAAATAAAGCAAAATAAAATAAATAGGAAAGGAATAAAGCAAAATAAAATAAATAGAAAATACATAATGAGGGAATAGTAGGCAAGAAATTTGATTGCCATTATAAATCTAATATTAAGCATAATGTGCGTCATCGTTAGGTTATGAATCGTTGTAATTCCTTACATGATGTATTTGTTGAAGCCTTTGTGGAGAACCCTCTCCCATATATCAACCTTGTACAAAGCCTCAAACCTACGATAATTCTCATTATGTTAATATTTTTGAGATTACTGTTGATTTTCTCAATCTTTTCAACCCAAAACTTACTGTGATATAACTTAATCTTCCTTGAAAAGTTTGAATCCAAAAAGAATTATAATTTCTGAAATTCCCTTGCAAAGAGATTGCCCATATTGATGATATAAAAGACCACAACCTCCTCTATGATGGCAATCTAGAAGAAGCTTCATCATTACAAGTTGATTTAGCATTCATATCTCCACTGATGTTTGAATTTTGAACTTTAATCTAAGGTTAAATTCAAATATGCAGAGTTTACACTTCAATTTTTCACGGAGTCAACACTAGAAGCTACATTTAAGCATAAAATTGAATATAAACTCGCGCTTGCTCACTCTTTTTATTCTCTTATGTACGGGGAAAAAATTGATAAGATTTCTCATTTCCATAATAATAGCATATTGATTCTATATTTGCTTCTATTGTTTTCAACGTCATAAAATAAAATCGTCATTTGATGGATATTAGACTTTAAACTTCACCTTTTTGTTTCTGTGCATGATTAAAGATGCTTTCAACACCAAATGTGGATGAACTAAATTTTAATGCAATTTCTTATTTTTGTTTATTTTATTCTAAGGAAATAGTTCGCATTTTTAATAGGCAAAGTTTTCGAAGCGTGCCAATTATTTTTTATGAGTTCCTTGGACATTTTAGGTGTTTTTATGAGTTTTAAACTTTTAATGAAGTTTTCTATTATACTTTACCTGGAAAGCTTGTATATATTACCCTGGCATGCATTTTATATTGCATTATTTATAGCTCATTTGCATTTTTTATTTGTTGTCATTGAAAAATAAAATACCTTTTCAATTAAAAATTTTAAATTAGGCTCATGTTTATTTTAATATTTGGGGCAGTAAGGATGAAAATCATGCTTTAGTTTATCCTTATTGTATATGCTCTATGCATCCTACCTACAAATAGGTTACTTGCCATAGCCTCAAAGCTTTATGATATTTCGAGAAAGTAAGCGCCTATTGCTTCTCTAATTGCTTTGCCGTTAAAGATAATTGATAAGTTGATTTTTTATTTTTTAATTTATTATTATTTTTACTTTTATGATTTAATTTTTTTTATTCTTTATTTTATTTTATTTTATTTTTTATAAGTCTATTTTCTTATGTTGACGTTTGTAGCCTAATAAACATTTCTCCAGGCTCAAGGCTCCAAGTTTCTTATAGGTATATTTACAAGTGGAATCTTGCATTTAACACTATATCTAATTATTCCCACCAATAGCAGATTCAATTCTAACTCTCACCTTTGATTCCTCTTGGTGGCCATAATAAGTTGTAGCTCATTTCACTTGGATAAGTATCTTCAAAGTGAAAGTTTGCACTTTAGGGGAGTTGATGGTATCCATTCAATCACAATCTTCGAGCATCATCCATAACACATGATTTATTAAACATTCCCTAATTTCTTTAGCATTTTTGTGTATTCAATTAATATTTGGATTTTAGTTCATTTATTTATTGTCTGCCATTTTTTTAGATTTTATTTTTTACCAATTTTCTATTTATTTTATCGTTTTTAATTCTAGAATCTTTTCACTATAAACATTGACCGTTAAGCTTAGTTTGATTCACTCGAATGATGAGTTGAAAATGGAGAATTTTTTCTGGTTCCCTTTTATTCTGCCTGCTCTCTCTCTCAACTTTTCCTTTACAAGCCTGCTTGTGACATCATTTTAAATTTAGAGTTGACCTTCAAAGCTACTAGTGTATGTCTTTCTTTCTCTATTTCAGCTATATCGCTATGCTTCGCCAAGAAATAGAAATGATAAATATCTACATATATTTGGTGCGCGCGCGCATATGCCCGAAGTTTTTTTTCTATATCTATAATACTTTTTTTGTCAGAGACACCATGCATGAAAATGTGTATTTCACGTCTGAAATGTTAGTAAGTGGTATTTTTAATGTAATGTTAAAGATTTTGGGTGTTATGTATGCAAATACAAAAATTTGGATGTTATATATGTAAATACATAAGAATTATGTGGTATGTATGTAAATGCCCCTTAATAAGAATCATATTGGGTAATTTCCTGGGGATGGTATTTATACTCTTTTTAATCGAAAGCAGTTCAGAAGGCTAGCAAACTCCATACATTTTCCATATTTGAATGGTAGATTTCGTAACATTGATGATCTTTTGTTATTGATATCTCATAAGTCTTTATTAGTTTTGATAATGCATTGTTTGTTTTTTGTCCCAATCAAAATTAGTTATTCAAAGATAACGTTGATTTGCATTTCACTAGTTATTAATTATTTGTATATATATTGATATCGTGGATGCCAACCAACTGGCCAGGGTAAAGTAAATAATATTGGGCAAATGTTGCAAGTTAATACATGTTGGAGGGGTTTACAATAAAAGTATATTTGGGCTTGTATTTGATTGCCCTTTTTAGTTGCGGTGTGGCAAGAGGACGTAGAAAGATGCATTTGAAAATGGTGGTGCAACGTCTTTTTTTTTTATAAGCATATCTAAACGCGGACTATTGGTTTGGCCCACGTGGCTAGCATTTTGTTCTTGACATATTACTGTGGGTGCCCCTTTTTTCTCGTGCTTCTCTCCCGTGCTCCTTTTATGTTGTGCCTCTCTCTCGTCTCTCCGATGCCCCAGCTCCCTCCTCCTCTCTCCCTTATCTTTGGTTGTTGATTCTAGTGGCATGAACTCTAACCTCCTTCCTTCCTTCTCTCTCGTCTCTGACTCTAGTGGCACTCTCCCTTCCCTTCTTACAATATTCTCTTCCCGATACAACTGATGTTATTTTATAGATAATGTGGTATGAGGTTTTATCATGGGTGGCTTGCTCTTTGTGATTTTTTGGTTTTGCTCTATTTGGTATTTATAACATTTTTCTAATTACTCGCGTGGTTTTTGCTTTTTGCTCTATGTTGAAAGGGTTCTATTTGAGGCTCTTTGTGATTTATGGAATTTTCGCATTACCTATGTGGCCTTTGCTCTTTGCTCAATGTTGGAAGGGTTCGATTTGAGGCCTTCTACAATTTCTAGCATTTCCCCTTACCTTTCAGTTTCTGATCAATGGGTATGAGGCTTGCTTTTTTGCGGTTTTTTGGCCTCTAAAAAGTAATTTTATTTGTTATTTGTCCAGTGTGGCTTGCTCAGTAGGGGCTCGTTACTCTATTTTGTTTTTGGTTCAATTCAAATGGACTAGCAATGTGGTTTTGCTGCTCTACTTGTCAGTTTGGTTCCTGTTAGTGGTTTGCCCTCTTTATTGGATTTGGTGATGGTATGTTGGTTGCGTTTTTTTGGTGTGGTGGTGGTGGTATTGTTAGTTTGTTAGCGAATTTAAGAAAAAAACAAGAAATGAAATATGATAAGATGCAATTGAAAAACAAGTGAAATAAATTAAACGAGGACTGAAAAATATGAAAAGAGTTGAAGTAAAGATCTATTGGCTTGGATTGGGATTCGATAAAGCGAACCGTCAATGCTTCAAAAGAATAGTGGGCCGAGAGATTGGAGGTGAGAATTTATGAAAAGTTCAGTCCTTTACCATTTTTTTCAATTACATCAGCATATGAATTATCCCTTAATTTGCAGATTTTGTCAAATGCAAAAAAAAATAATAATAATAAATTGTGGCATTAACTCTGAGCTTGAAGGGATAGTTTGTTTGGTTGAGTTGCTGCCATAGGTGATCATGCATGGGCCCCTAGCGAGAGAGGGTTTGTTGGCATAGCTGAGCATGTGGATGCTAAGCAAATTGCGAGCTCCAATGATGACCCCAACCCTAACCTCAATATAGTTGAATCTACTAGTCGATCCAAGCATTCTAGAGTTGAGGAAAAAAAAAAAAGATGCAGTTTTCATTTGAAGCCAAATTTCATAGGTAATTGTTCTAAGCACCAATATTCCTAGCATATCACAAGCAACTTTTATTTAAGAAGCAATGCAAATTCTTTAAGCAAATCCAAGAATTTTCTAGGACATGTTGTTGTACCTGTTCTTTATGAAGTTGCTTGAAGACCCGACCTGGAGAGACTTCTTTATGTTGATGACCCCTGACCGAAGGGTCAATTACTTATGTTATTTTTATGACAACCAGGATGCATGAATTTTATTTTAGTTGTTGGATGCTTTATGTTTAATTTTCATGGGATATTATTTGTGAGACATTCAATATGATCGGGTTTTATTTCTTAGATACTTTCTCTTTGATTTTTATGAGGACATGTTTATGAGCACTACAACCTGCTTATTGCTTTTTGAACTTTTATTATCATTGTTTTTTGTTTAATGCATGTTCTAGATATTTTAGTGTTATTTATGTGTTGTAGCTACATAAATAATAAATGACATGGATAGAGAAATGCACATAAGACGAATTGCAGTTGTGTTATGCTTATTGTATGAATATTACAACTCATATATTGCTCACTCTCCTTGCATGACATCCACATTTATAGGCGATAAGTGGGTTGAGGAGTTGCTTGTAGGGAACCCGACAAGATTTAACAATATATTACGTTTGACAGCCCGTATTCATCAATCTGTTAGAAGAACTGCACATGAATCATTGACTTCATGACTCCTCTAAGACAACTTCCAGAGGGTGTCATGCATAATCTTCTACATTTTATCACATAGTGAATCTATAAGAGGATTCATAGAGCAATTCTAGCATTAATCAGAAATAATAAGTAGATATTTTTCAATTGGGTTGATACTCTGATCAGCTTATCATCTAAAATTATCAAACCTGAAGACCACACATTCCAAGAAACCCATATAGAGATTTCACATGGCCAACATTATATGCCATATTTTAAAGTAAATGCATGTTTATATTTTCCCAAATTTACTTGAACACTGTAATTCAAATACCTTTGTTAAATGCTTTAGGATTGTATTGGAGTGATTCATGAAACACATGTCGAATTTTGAAAAGATCGTATATATTAGGCGATGCGGTTCACCCACATAAAATATCATAACTGCATCGACTTTAATATGTGCTTCACTTTTATTTTGGTCAGATGAAAAAGTAGAGCATTTAACAACAACATGTTCAAATTTTCCATGAGGACTCAAAACTACAACTTTTCGAAGCCACTCTCAAGTTTGCTTGAGTATGAATAAATGAAATGAAACTTTTACTTAAATACTAATGATTAAAACTATATCAGAGAAATATTATTTAGTCAATACTAGACATCTTTTATAAAAAAAGGTTTCTCAAACTACTTCCTAAATTTAAAGAGATAACAACTTTGTTCGGGGTAGGGAAGAGATGTTTAACAAGAGACACTCATCATTATACAGTTTTATTGAAAGAACATTTAGAGTTTGGAAGAAAAATAAATTTTTCTGTGAGATATGTTGACATGTATATTCAGCAAAGAAGTGCATATTGTGGTCGCTACAATGACTCTCCACAATAGTGACATTGACTTCAATAGGGCAGATGAAGATCATTCACATGTCTCTATTTAAGCATATGAATATCTCTTTGGGCAATCAATATCACAGAGAGAAAGTGATTTGCCTGAGAGTTGTACCCAGAATGGGGAAGGTGTTGGGGAGGTGATAAAGTTGAGGGAGCAAATTACAGTTATCATAGTTAGCGAGTGAAAGGATATTGTATGTTTCTTTTTTATTACTTTATGTGCAATATGTTCTAAAATCGCTTGATACTTATTGTAATGATGGTTTATGTAACGATGTACTTGTTGAATCTCAATTTGGTGGAACTTTTATTTTCAATTCTTTTGCATGTATTTTTTCTCACATTGATGGTCTTCGAGGAAATCTTGGTTATAATATTTAATGTAATTATTTATTATATGTTTTATTTTTGATTTAAAGCTCTATGATGAGATATTCGACCTTATAGGTTCAGCTGGATGACCTATATGTTGCTATGGGTACTTGATATGTATAAAATCATTATCAAGGCAACCAAGTGTCCCTCCTCCTTTCAGCCGTATGATTGTTGACGTTCTTCTGGATGACCTTTATGGTGATATGCACTTGTGATACATATGAGTCTGATATTACGTGGTTTAAATACAACTAGGTATAATGTCTTCTTGTAGTGATAGATTATTCGTTAGTTTATACTTTGTGCTCGAAAACATCACAACTTTATAAAAATTTAAATAAATAATATTATTATTATTATTTATTAATGTTGCATCTAAGGGTCTGTGCTTTGTGGTTTTAAACCTTAAAGAAAAAATAAGCTCGTAGACTTCTGGTGCCTTCAGAGCATTGCACTGCTACTATGGACTACAGTGGTCTCTGCTTACTTTGTGATAGGTGCATAGCTATGTGAGATAATTTTGCAGGTGTTTAAAGAATAGATCGGAGAATTGTGACTTCTTTAGGTGTGCGGATCAGTTTGATGATTCTACCATCGATAGTGATCATACGTGAAGAGTTTCGTTGGAGGAGGAATTATCTCATGAAATTAATTGACTGCATTTTAATAATAATATTATGATAAGATTAATTTTTATTTTTATTTTTATTTTTGATTATTTTGTTACTATTTAGTGAGGTATCGATTTTTATTTTGTAATATTCAAATTGAATATCAGTTTTTATGTATGAAAAGTGTTACCAGAACTAATTCTGTTATAAATAACAATATACTACAAAGCCAGAAAGATCATTATTCATAAACAGTTGTTGCGCTTCTGCTACAAAACTGTATAAAATAAATAAACACAGCTTTCCCGTAACAACTTCCCGGCACAACTGTTGCGTAACAACTTTTTAATAAGTTGCAGCTGTCCCAACAAACCCTAAGTTAGTAATTGGCGTGAAAATCTCGAATTTTGTTAGTATTTATGCTTCTTTAGTTATATTCGAGATTATTTTAATGTTAATTTTAAAAGAGATGGATTGGGTAAATAATTTTGTTAAGTCAAAAAAATAATGGTTATTGCACTTAATTTAAATCGGAGGATTACAGAAAGTTTATTACAACTTGCTAACTTATTCTAGGAGATTGTCAGCTAAACTAAGCATTTACAATGCTCTAATTTTGTCAAAAGAGATGAGAGAATCTCTGGTTACAACCTTGCTCGACCCAGAGATTCGCTTAGCTCAGTTGGCCAACACATCCTTGGTTGAATTTTGCTCATTAAAAGAACAGTCTGGGATAACTTTCATGGATGAAGACCTGTCGCTCGGTACTACCGACCATAACCGACCACTTTACATCTCCGTTAACATCGGCAAATTTATATTGTCCAGAGTCTTAGTAGACCCAGGAGCATCACTAAAATTAATGAGTCTACAGACATTATTATATTTAGACATTGAGGCTCAAGAGAATACAACCGATAAAATGATGTTAAGAGAATTTAATTCTAAAGAGAGAAAGAGCCCTTGGATCAATTACATTGTTAATGAAAGCTGGAGAATTAATAATAACTGCAAAATTCCATATCATGGATGCAGAAACTTCTTTCAATGCCTTACTTGGATGACCATGGATTCACGAGCATAATATGATTCCTTCATCCTTACAAAAATGCATCAAATATTTCAAAGAAGGATAAGAGCATTGTATTTAAGGGGATTGACAACCGTTCTCAGTTCATGAAGTACGCATTCATGAAAACGCCACCTACTACACACCTCTAAAGACAACAGTCTTTTCTCATGAACTTGTTATGAATGAAATGCAAGATTCAGAAGGATCACAAAGAAGAGGCCATTCAACTCCACTGCAATAATGTACTATCGTCTCTTCACAACAAGGTGGTAGAGGTTCTTTTAGCCCATATACCCAAGATCAAGGCTGGGGAAGTGGATGAGGTAGAACCAATATGATTGTTGAACGGACTAGGCCAACCATCAATATCAACAATGAAAGAGAGTTTTCATGAAGAAAATTCCGAGGAAGAAATGATGATGATAAATGATAAAGCAAAAGAAACTTAAATACGAGATCTCCTTGGAAGACGTGGAAAAAGATGAATATGAGTCAATGTATGATCGTATCAACCACTATGTGAATGTCATGACCCTAGCTCCGATCTACCCTCAAAAGGTTGAGAGTTTAGAGCTTAAGGAAGTCCGTAGAGTTGGTTTGAAACCGATCAAGTTTCACCATGCTTCCCCTTGTACTAGTTCTAAAAATCATGTAAATTTGGATGATGATTCTCATAAATTAATGGAATTACCGTTTGATTATTTTTTTTCTTATGTACAAAAATTAATTTAACAGGGATATGTGCCAAAAAAAATGCTAAAAGATAAGTTACAACTTTTTGTGAAATTGTGGAATGTTAAAAGTCTAACTCCTAATTCGAATGAAGGCCTTGGATTTGGTACTGTAGGACCAGTTAATGACTCTGAATTTTGCATGGTTGTTACTAATGAATTAGAAGAAGATTGCCTCGATGTAGAAGATGATTCTCAAGATCAATTAATAGATGATGCTCCGCTGGAATTTGAAGAAGAAATTAAGTCAACAGTTGATGAGTTAAAAGAAATCAACCTCGGGACTGAGGAACGACCCCGAACAACTCTTATAAGCTCCTTACTCGAAGAGGAAGAATCCATAGAGCTGATAAAACTATAATCAAAATTTAAAGAGTGCTTTGCCTGGAGCTACGATGAAATGTCAGGACTGTCAACAAAAGTTGCAGTACATAAGCTTGGGGTGGACAAAGTTATGACCCTAGTAAAACAAGTTCCAGAAGGATGCGTCTTGAAATAGAACAAGTCATTGATGAAATAATGAAATTAATAGATGCTATATTTGTAAGAGAAGAGCAATAACCCACATGGTTAGCCAACATTGTTACAGTTAAGAAGAAAAATGAACAAATTCGTGTATGTGTCGAATTCATGGATTTAAATAAAGCATGTCCAAAAGATGAATTTCAACAGTCAATACCTGAATTAATGGTGGACATCACTTCAACACAAGAGATTTTCTCCTTTATGGATGGATCTTCAGGATATAACCAAATAAAGATAGTTCCATAAGATGCAACACTCATAGCTTTCAGGACGCTGATACACCGAAAATATATGCATTTTTAGACCCATATTTTATACTTATTTTTTGTAATATTGCACTTTAATGGAAGGTATTTTGATGTTTTCTTGCAGTTTGTTGATTTTTCGGACTTAAAGCTAAAAGGAAGCAAAAAGAATTGGAGTCAAAATGACGTTTTTTAAGAAATACTCAGCGCCGACCGCGTCAAAGGCAGCGCCAACCGCACAGAACAACAGAACAGCTGAGAATTTTACTCAGAGCTGAAGATGCCTCCAGTAGAGCGCCGATGGTGCCTTTAAATAGAGAGTAGCAAATTAAATTGTGGGACACTGGCGCCGACGGCGTCAATGTTAGTTCAGCCCCTGTTTCTAGAAGATTCAACGTATTTGGACGATTTTTTAAGAGATTTTGAAGGAACCTCTTGGAGAACCAACCCTAGGCTCTATTTGGGGTAGAAATTCATTAAGAAATAGACTCCTTCACTCCTTCACTCCTTCACGTTTCTTTTCGCTCCACAACATTCCATCACGCTCCTTTTTCGCCATTCTTCATAATTCATTTTCATTCCACCACCACATTTGGAGTCAATTAGTGAGTTTTCTTTTAAAATTCAGAGTTTGTGTGGTGAGATTAAGTGTGAAACTTTCTGTAATATTGTTAGAGAAAGGGAAAAGTGAGAGATATCTTTTTCTTGCATTTCTAAGGAAAGGCTACAAGGAATTTGCTTTGAGAAAGAGTTTCAGATAAGTGTTGTTTGTTTATTAGTGTTGTATGAACTTTCGGGATTTGCTTTGAGAAAGAGTTTCAGATAAGTTTTATTTGTTTATTAGTGTTGTATGAACTTTCTTTTATATATAAAATTTGTGCTTTGTTGTATCTTTTCATGAAGTATGAGTAGTTTCCTCTATCTTTCTCCCTACTCTGAGATATGGTGAAATGAAGAGATAACATGGTGTTGTCAAGATTAAAATAGAAAATAAATTGTGATGATTTTTCAACTCCGAACTTAATTTACTTTTTGATCTAGCCAATTGAATTGTTAAAATTTGAAATATATGATCCGGGAAATGGAGTATGAGTTTCACAACAGAGTGAGGATCACATTTGATTTCATGAAGGAGAAATTCGGTCATGAAATTAAGTGCAAATAAATAGGAAAATATTCTTTGTTGGGTGTAGAATTAGAGAATCTTTAGGGTGACAAACTAAAATCCCCAATTCAATCTTAGTATTTAAAAACTAAAGTGAGAGTTAGTCTTCAAGTGAAGGGAAGTGGGAGCTGGTATCCTCCTAGCCTAGCCACGGATTTAGGGACTAAACCTGAGATTAGCTAATGATTTTTTATGCTTTATATCAGGGCAGAGAATTAAAACTGCTCTTATTTGGCACAATACATGTTATAAACATTTATTTCATCTCATTTCACCAAAACCACATTGTAGTGGGAATGATGCCTTTTCACATAAGAAATCCTCATTACATAAACATAGTTAGTAGATTAGTAGTTACTGTTTAAATCTTGCATTTTTGTTTTACTAATAGTTAAGTAATTTAGTTTTTATCTCAACATTCAAAATTAGTGACAGTAATTTCGTTTGACTTTCTGTGAATTTCCTAATAAAATTTATCATTGCAAATTTAGTCCTTCCCTGTGGGATCGATATTTGGTGCTTAAACAAAAAGTTCATTATTACTTGATAATGATACATATACTTGTGTAGAATCCCATTAATAATTGCTTATACTTATATATATTTTACACAACTTACTTTTAGTACACAGATCAAGTTTTTGGCGTCGTAGCGGTGTCAACTTCATAAATTCTTACATATAAAAAATCATGATCAAGTTTTATGCATCGTTACCGAGGAAGGTAACAGTTAAATTAAATAGTTTTGATAAATTAAGAAATTTAAAGATAATATATATACCATAAAAATACAAAAAATATAAAAAATCTAAAATCCAAAAAGAAATATATTTTTATTTAAGTGTTTATTTTTTTTAGAATTTTACTTTTCTTACTTTATTTGTTTATGCGAAATATTTAATCAGAAGGTTTAGTACCTTGCGATTCAGAATTAGAACGTACTATAATAAAAAATAAAAAACAACAAAGAGAAATTAAAAATTTAAAAGAAATGGAAATTGTCTTAGATAATCCAATAATGAGAATCAACAAAGACCTTTAAAAAATTATGCGAATCCGACAACAGATGAACTTCACTTGACTATTCAAAATCCCGATGTTGCTCCTAATTTATTTGAGCTTAAACCTGCTATTATCCAAATGGTACAAAATAATCAATTTGGACGATCACCTACTGAAAATTCTAACTTACATCTTGCTAGTTTTCTTGAAATTTGTGCTACGTTTAAATATGATAGAGTGTCTAATGATGTTGTTAGGCTTGGACCTTCATTAAGGGATAAAGTCAAGGCTTGGTTAAATTCATTAGCACCTGGATCTATTAGAACTTAGGAAGAACTATCACAAAAATTCTTGGCAAAATATTTTCCACTCTCGAAAACTGCTAAGCTTAGAAATGATATTATATTTTTTTATCCTTTTGAAGGGGAATCAATATATGAAGCCCTAGAAAGATTTAAAGATCTTCTTAGAAAATATCCACACCAAACTTTACTAGATTGGTTAATAATTCAAACATTTACAATGGATTAGTAGGATCACTTAGATCTATTATAGATGCTGCTGCGGGTGGATTATTAATGTCAAAACTTTTTGATGAAGCATATTCTTTAATTGAAGAAATGGCTACTAACAAATTTTAATGGCCCTCTAAAAGGGTAAATTCTAAGAGTGTAGCCAGTATTCATGATTCTGATGCAACTTCTATTTTGGCATCTCAAATTGCTGTTATTCCTAAAAGAGTGAACTATTCTCAAATACCCTTAGTATTCAAGGAAAATTCATAGGATAGATTATTGATACTCAATCATCTTATGAAACTTTAAATGCTATAAATAATCAAAATAACAATCCTTATTCTAACTATTTTAACCCTGGATAGAAAAATCACCCTAATTTTAGTTGGAATAATTATAGCAATTTAGTGAGTCCATCCGAAAATCTGAACAATCAAGGAAATCCTAATTATCGACCTTATTATCCTCTGAGATTTAACTCCAACCCTAACCCACAAGTTAAGTAAAAGAATTTGATGATGGAAGAAGTGATGTTGAATATGGGAAATCAAATACAGAATCAAGGGACTGCTATTAGAAATATTGAAAATCAGTTAGGACATATTGCTACTGCACTTAGTAACAGACCTTCTGGAATTCTTCCAAGTACTATGGAAGTTAATCCAAAAGATCAAAATAAAGAGCAAATTAAAGCTATTCAATTACAAAGTGGAAAAAAAATAAAAAAAGGGAACCAAAGAGAAACTGAAGTTGATGAAGAGAAGGAAGAAATGGAAAATGATCAACATGAAAATGAACAAACACTGTTCCTTTAGAAATACCATTACCTCCATTTCCTTAAAGATTGAAATAGAAGAATAAAGATAAACAATTTACAAAATTTTTGGAAATCTCTAAGAAGTTAACGATAAATATTCCTTTTGTTGAGGCTTTGGAAAAAATGCCAAGTTATGTGAAATTTATGAAGGATGTACTAAATAAGAAAAGTAAGTTTACAGATCATGAGATCATTGCACTCAGTGAAGAGTGTAGTGCTATTATTCATAAAAAGCTTCCTGAAAAATTAAAAAATCCTAGTAGCTTTACTATAACTTGTGCAATTGGTGAAAATTTTTATGGAAAAGCTTTATGTGATTTAGGAACGAGTATCAACCTTATGCCTTTATCGATCTTTAAACATTTAGATTTAGGAGAAATTTCCCCTACTACTGTAACTCTTCAGTTAACTGATCGATTAATAACTTATCCCAAAGGAGTTATAGAGGATGTACTAGTAAAAGTGGATAAATTTATTTTCCCTGTAGACTTTATAGTATTGAATATGATGGAAGACAAAGGATTCCCATTATTTTAGGGAGAACCATTTCTTGCAACAGGGAGAGCTATAACAGATGTGCAAAAAGGAGAATTAAAAATGAGAGCTAATGATCAAGAAGTGAAATTTAATATAGCAAAAGCTATGAAATATCCTACAATAGAAAAAGATAATTAATGTTTCATTAGCTGATTATCTGAGTAATGAATAGTTTAAGAATGAGTTTGAATATAAATTAAAGCAAGGAGAAATTTTTTAGAATGAGGATGAAATGAAAGAAGAAGATTTGGTTTATATTCAAGGCAAATTTGAAATGTTAGAGTTGTTGGAAAACAATAATAAAAATCTTATTCCTTCAAGTATTAAACCACCTAAACTTGAATCAAAGATGTTACCTGCCCATTTAAAGTATGTATTTTTAGGAGATTCATCTACATTGTCTATTATTATATCTTTTGAGTTAACTGAAATTCAAGAACAGAAGTTGATAGAAATGTTGAAAAAGTATAAATAGGCTTTTGAATGGACTTTATCAGATATTAAGAGAATTAGTCCTTCAATTTGTATGCACAGAATTTTATTAGATGAACAATATGAACCTAAAGATAATCCTCAGAGAAGATTAAACCCAATAGAGAAAGAAGTTGCTAAAAAATATATTTTAAACTAGTTAGATGCTGAAATTATATATCCTATTTCAGATAGTGCTTGGGTAAGCCCAATTCACTGTGTTCCGAAAAAAGGAGGAGTGACTGTTGAAGAAAATGAAAAAATGAATCAATATCAATAAGACAAGTAACTGGTTGGCAAATTTGCTTTGATTATAGAAAATTAAATATAGCTGTCAGAAAAAATCACTTTCCTTTACCCTTTCTAAACTAAATGTTGGATAGATTGGGTGGGAATAAATATTATTGCTTTTTAGATGGATATACCGGTTATCACCAAATTCCAATTGCTCCAGAGGATCAAGAGAAAATAACATTTACAAGACCATATGAAACATTTTCTTTTCGCAGAATGCCTTTTGGACTATGTAATGCACCTGCAACATTTCAAAGATGCATGATGTCCATTTTTAGCAATTTTATAGAACATGGAATGAAAGTATTTATGGATTATTTTTCTGTATTTGAAACTTCGTTTGAGTTGTGTCTTAATAATTCAGAAAAAGTTCTGGAAGTATGTGAAAAAATCAACCTAGTGTTAAATTTAGAAAATGTTAATTTATGGTTGCAGGAGGTATTGTACTTGGGTATAAAATTTCTGAAAATGACATGGAGGTAGATTATACAAAAATCCAAGTTTTAAAAAAATTACCACTTCTTACTAGTGTTAAATGGGTGAGAAGTTTTCTAGAACATGTTGATTTTTATAGGTGCTACATAAAAAATTTTTCGAAAAAAATTAAGTCGTTATGCCAACTCTTAGAAAAAGATATGAAATTTAATTTTGATGAGGAATGCATAAAAGCATTTGAATTATTAAAGAAAAAATTAGTCACTGCACCTATAATAGTACCACCTGACTAGAAAACTCATTTGAAATAATGTGCGATGCTAGTGATTATGCTATTGGGGTTGTATTAGGACAAAGGCACGACAAAGTTTTTAAAGTTATATATTATGCTAGTAAGACTCTAAATGATACTCAATTTAATTATACGACTACTGAAAGAGAGTTATTAGCTATTTTTTATGCCTTTGATAAATTTAGACCTTATTTAATTGGAACTAAATGTATAGTGCATACATATCATTCTGCTATTAAATACTTAGTGCAAAAGAAGGATGTTAAACCAAGATTAATTAAAATAGATACTTCTATTGCAAGAGTTTAATTTTACCATAGTTGATAGAAAGGGAAATGATAATTAAATAGCTGATCATTTGTCTAGAATAGAATAAGAAATATTAACTAATTTTGCAAATAAAATTTTAGAAAATTTCCCTGATGAATAGTTATATAGTATTGATGAAATGGATGTACCGTGATATGTTGATATAGTAAATTATATTGTAAGTGAATTTTACCACCTGATATAAAAAATCCACAATTAAAGAAATTTATATATGATTCAAAAGACTATATTTGGGATGACCCATATTTATATAAACAAAGTAAAGATTTAATTATTAGACAATGTGTGCCTTATGAAAAAACTCAACAGATAATTAAAAGATGTCATGATTCTGAATTTGGAGGACATTTTGGAACAAATAGATCTGCATATAAAATTTTGCAAGCTAGATTTTATTGGCCTACTATTTTTAGATATGTTAATGAATATATTAAAACAAGCGATAGATGTCACGAGTGGGAAATATTTCTAGAAGGAATGAAATTCCTCCAAATTACACATTGGAAGTTGAAATTTTTTATGTGTGGGGATTATATTTTATGGGACCATTTATGCCTTCATTTGCAAACTTATCTATATTACTTGTTGTTGAATATATGTCCAAATGGATTGAAGTAATTGTTGTACCAAGATGTGATGCTCGGAGTGTTTCTAAATTTTTAATTAAAAATATTCTTACAAGATATGGAATGCCAGAGATTAATTATTACTGATGGAAGATCTCATTTCAAGAATAAGAGAATAAAAAAATTGATTAAGAAATATGTTATTATGCATAGATTCTCTACTGCTTATCATCCTCAGACTAGCGTTCTAATAGAGATATCAAATCGTGATATTAAAAGAATTTTCCAAAATGTTGTAAATCCTTATAAATTGCATTAGTCTACTAGATTAGATATTGCACTATGGGCATACAGAACTGCTTATAAGACTCCTATAGGAATGTCCCCATAAATATTGATTTTTGGAAAAACATGCCACTTACCAGTAGAGCTGGAGTACAAAATATTTTGGGCTATTAAGGAATTTAATTTTAATCTAAAAGATGTTGGTGAAAAAATATTACTACAACTCAATGAACTTGAGAAAATAAGAAATGAAGCATATGATAATGGAAAAATCTATAAAAAGAAAATAAAAATATGGCATGATCGGAAGGTTATTAAGAAGAAATTAGAACATCGACAAGAAGTTCTATTGTATAATACAAGATTGAGATTGTTCCCAGGAAAATTGAAATACAAATGGTTAGGACCATTTAAGGTGATTAAAGTCTATCATTATGGAACTGTTGTTACTAAAGATCCAAACACTCGAAAGATATTTAAAGTTAATGGGCATTGTTTTAAACACTATTATGATGGGCACATACCTCAATTTCAAGAAGTTTTAATGTTAAGTCAACCCAACTAAACAAATGGTATGTCGGGCTGACAATGTTAAACCAAGTGCTTTGTGGGAGGCAACTCATACATATATGTTTATGTATTACTATTTTGTTTGATAAGTGATAATAATCCTACACAATTGCATTTATTATAAATTAAATCAAATATTGGTATTGGAGGAAAATTTGAAATTAAATTGAACGAAAATGAAAGTCACAAATTTTGGCCACTAGCGCCGACAACACCCAAGAAAACAAACTTCAGTGCTGGTAGCGCCAATCGAGAGCACTGACAGTGCCGAGAGCGGTTTTATGGTTCAGACAACTTTTGGCGGACTTTGGCAGAATTTTGCTCTGTAATAACCACCGAGAGGTGTTTTTAAAGTCTTAAAAACTGCCTTGAACGACTAGAAACTTCCTATTTTCGGATTCCATGACTTCCAATTCCAAAAATACTTCAAGGTATGGAGTTTTCAATAGAAAAAAATATATTAGTTTTGACGCGCAGAGATTATAAGACAAATTTATTATGAAGAAGAGATTGATCAAGGAGATAGGTTTTTTTAATCATGGATTGATCAATCCAAGAGCTCCAGTTGATAAGAACATTCTGCAAAGGCAATGAGAAGTTATGTGTTACACTACCGCTGCAGTTGTTATACCTGTAGTAAAGGATTTTTATGCAAATTTACATGAAATTACCCAAGGAGTTGTCTTCGTATGACATAAGGTTGTACTATTTGCTCCTATGAGGATTAATGAGTTGTATATGATAGAAAATGTTCCAATCTGTCATTATACAAATTTTGTCCCTACATAAGATTTGATGCAAGATGTTTATAATTTTCTGATTGATGAAAGTGATATGTGGGAAGTACGAGATGAAGGATATATTAGTTTCTCTACTTCATTACTTAATCCAATTTCGAAGCAGTGACATTTCTTTATTTCTACAAAATTACTCCCTACTATGAAGATTAGTAGAGTCACCAAAGAAAATACTATTTTAAATTACTGCATTTAAATGGAAAAATCCATTGATATAGGATCACTCATATTTAAATCTATTATGGGTATTATTATGAATGGGCCAATTTATGGACTTGGGCATCCTTCTACAATTTTTTTTGATTTGCAGTCAATCACAAGTGTCATATGCAAGTTGGGAAAAAGTTTTACTACCTTGGAAGCCCATGATCCCTATTGATGATAATTATGTTGGAAATGGAAATGAAGCATTAAATGCTATTATAAATCATTCTTCACATGCTTCAACTCCATTAATACCACCAATAGTTGGACGTTCGCTTGCTTTGAAGAAATTGAAGAAAATTAAAAGGGAACTTCAGAGTATTATGAATGCAGTGAGAGATCTTACGTACCTTTTTTATCACCTAGATTGGAGAATGAAAGAAAATTTTGATCGTAGTGGAACTTTTGAAGCAGGATTAGTTCGGATGTTTAAAGAAAATGGGTGGATCAAAAAAAATTCAACAGATCAATTCCCTTACTGATCCTTCTACAACCTATATATTCATTATCAATCCATGAGAGATATTAGAAAAGGAGAAAACACTGAAGAAGAGGAAGAATAATTGATGACTTTGGATTTTATATTTGTTTAAGAATATTTATGTATTTAATGTAATTGTGTGGATTGGATTTGGTTTGGTTTGTTTTGCTTTAGAATTCTGAACATTTATTATGTGTATAGTTTTGTGTTAGTGTTTAATGTTGTGGCTTGATTTCGACCCTGATTTTTACTTAGATTGCTTAATAGGTGTGAATGCTTGATTTGAAAAATGTGTTTGTAAAAAGTGTTTTTTCATATATAAAAGTTAGTTTGTTGTTGTTTGTGAACAAGATTGTTTGTGAAATGTTTATTTATGAATTATTATTAGATAAAAATTTGTGTTTAAAAATACTAAAAAAAAGTTTGGAGTAAATTGAAAGGAAATTAAAAATTGAATTTTAGGCCTTCAACGCCAACGGCGCTGGAATGGGCGTCGATGGCGCCTTCGACCCAAGAGCAGCCCTTAACCCCTTAAATTTGCAATCTTCACTACAAACCTCCATTTTTACCACTTGACTTACCTTCAACCTTCGGTTTTCACACCTAGGGCTTGCTTTTGGGTGGATTTGAGGCAATTTAGAGGCAAAGGATCTTCGGATTTCATCCTCTCTAGGTAAGAGCTACACTTTAAACTAAAAATTTTTTATTTTTACCAAGGACTTTAAGAATTTTTTTTAGAGATTTTGAGAAAATGCATTGTTGAAGAACTCTTACTTAGTGGATTTAAGTTTAAAGTGCTTTACATTTTGATTTTTGGAATTTTGGAATTTATTCAGATTTTTTTCATATTTTTCTTAGATTTCCTATGACACCTAGTGCGAGCAAAAGAAAATAGATTATGAAGAGAAAAAAATTTTTAGCTATAAAGCTAGTGCTCAATTTCATAGTCTTCATGAAATTAAAAAAGTGATTTTGAATTGTGGTTTCAAAAATCTGAGAGGAGAAGTTGAACGATTAATTATCGTTTGGCAGTGGGAAAACATCTGCTATTTTACTACTGATGCAATAGTTGGGATAGTTATGGAATTTTATGCCAACTTTCTGGAGGCTTCTAATTATTTTGTTTTTGTTCGTGGAAAAAAGGTGAAGTTTACTCCAAGAAAAATAAATGTTTTATCAGCTAGAGGATATTTATAGATGCCAGTATCATTCATTTTTTGCTACAAATGAGGCCTTAGATGAGGTAATCTCTTTTCTGACTAGTGAAAAAGAGGCTTGGAAAGTAAAGAATGGAGTTAAAGTCAACTTTCCCCTTTCTATGCTAAATGTAGTATCTAAGGTCTGACATTATTTTATTTCTGGGAGAATGATTCCAACAAAGCATCATAGTGAGGTGAACAAGGATAGAGCCATCCTAAACATCTGTATTCAGCAAGTGATGGACATAAATGTAGGCTCTATTATTTATCTGAACACTCGATCTATTGCTCTGGGAGAGACCACTAGTGGATTTAGTGAGCCTACTTCTAGTGACCTTAGTAACAGGGAATTATTGGACCAGATGATGATTCAGCAAGGGGATATTTTGAGGATGGGTCATAGATTATAGAACATGGATGCTAGAAATGCTCATACAGATGATTTGATTCGGTAGAATTTTGAATATGATGATGCTTTAGTGAGATACCTGAGGGGTGATCATTCAGTTCAGTTCCCTATTCACCCTGTTTATACTCCATATCAGCAGCAAAAGTTGGATGTTGATGAAGAAGAAGATGATAACTGGTGATCTTTTTGTTAGTTTGTATGTGATTGTACTTTGTGACTATGTTATGTGTTTTGTGATATTGTTGAGAATTTTTATTAGATTTTGAGACTCTATTGTTATGTTTTAATGCGAAACTGTGATTTGTAAAACTATTTTCATTTCTAAAATTTAGCTTAGTTCTGTTGTTAATTTTAGCATTTTGTTATATGTATTGTAATCAACTCTTTCTCAACAGATTTTATATGTATTATGTGCAATTTATTATTCTAAGCCTTGTAGGCTTTTATATTAGCACCTGCATTATTTCATAATTTATTTTAAAAAATCAGAACCTTCAACAGGTATGTATTTACTTTATGCATTTAAGGTTTTCTTTCACCCTTTATTCATAAGTTCTTCATGCTAAATCTTTTTAAAATTTAAGCTTGGGGGGGGGGGAAGAAAAATTACTTTAAAAAAAAAAAGGACTTAATTTTATTTGTCCTCATTTAACTATATTTTCAAAATTTTAAATTTAACATGATCTTTGGTATTAGGAGTTAACTTTAGATAACTATATTTATGTTTCTTAATATATAGTAAATTTAAGTAAAAATTTTCAATAATAAAGGTTAAATCTAAAGAATAAGATATTTGGTAAAAGAGAATAAGACTTTTTCTATTTTAAGTAAAGAAATTTATGTTTTTGAAGTATTAAAAATCTTAAAAGATTCATGTAAAAAGAAAAGAATTAAACTTTATGAAAATCTTAAGTTAATAAAATTTGTTAAATTCATGTAAGAAGAAAAGAATTAAACTTTATGAAATCTTTAAGTTAATATAAATTTGTTAAGCGAAGAAATGTAAGAAGCTTTTAACTTCAAGAAGATGATAGTGAAGTTCAAAATCATTAGAGGCTATCCAGATATAGTAATATTCACATGAAAAAGAAGAGAGAAAGAAAAAAAAAAAGGATCTAAGAAAATGATTTTGAAAAGAAAAGAAAAAGAAAAAGATGTGGGAAGAAGCTTGAGGAGATGCCTAATTAAAAATTGGCTTCACTTGAACCAACTTAAGGAAAAAGACTTGGACACATTTTCTAAACTTTTTATTTGAATATTAGCTTAATTATTAGTAAAGTCTTATGAAGTTCTTTTTCATATAAATGTTCTAAGTGACTTTATTATGACAAATTATAATTTTTCTTGAAAGAAATAGAGGATCAGAAATCTTAGACTTAATTGAAGTATCCTTACACCTTTAGTATTAATTGGAGTTATTTTGAACTTTTCTTAAGTTATATTATTATGTTTAGAGGTTAAATTCTTTACCATAAGTCATAATTTTATGTAGTAGAGGAGTTACTTGAGGACAAGTAAAATGTAAGTTTGGGGGATTTTGATGCACTGAAAATATATGTACTTTTAGACCCATGTTTTATACTTATTTTTGGTGATATTGTACTTTAATATAAGGTAATTTGATGTTTTCTTATAGGTTGTTGATTTTTAGGACTTAAAGCAAAAAGGAAGAAAAAAGGATGGAATTTGGAGTCAAAATGATGTTTTTGAAGAAATACTCAATGCCAACCACGCCAAGGGCAGCGCCAATGGTGCAGAACAACATAACAGACTGAGAAGTTTGCTCAACACTGACGGCACCAGAAGAGCGCCAACAGGGCCTTTAAACAAAGAGCAGCGAATTAAATTGCGGGACACTGGCGCCGACGGCGCCAATGTCGGTTCAGCCCCTGTTCTAGAAGATTTGACGTAATTGGATGATATTTGAAGAGATTTTGGAGGCACCTCTTAGAGAACCGACCCTAGGCTCTATTTGGGGCCGAAATTCATCAGGAAATAGACTCCTTCACTCCTTCACTTCTTCACGTTCCTTTTCTTTCCACAACGTTCTACCACGCTCTTTTTTCATCATTTTTCTTAATCCATTTTCATTCCACCACCACATTGGAGTCAATTAGTGAGTTTTCTTTTATAATTTAGAGTTTGTGTGGTGAGATTAAGTGTGAAACTTTCTGTAAGAGTGTTGGAGAAGGGGAAAAGTGAGAGATATCTTCTTCCTGCATTTCTAAGGAAAGGCTACAAGGGATTTGCTTTGGGAAAGAGTTTCAGATAAGTGTTTTTTGTTTATTAGTGTTGTATGAATTTTTTTTTTGTATATGAAATTTATGTTTTGTTGTATCTTTCTCATGAAGTCTGAGTAGTTTCCTCTATCTTTCTCCCTACTCTAAGATATGGTGAAATGAAGAGATAACATGGATGTGCCAATATTAAAATATAAAATAAATTGTGATGATTTTTTAACTCCGAACTTAATTTACTTTTCAATCTGGCCAATTGAATTATTAAAATGTGTTGGGAAACATATAATCCGGGAAATAGAGTAAGAGTTCTACAACAGAGTGATGATCACATTTAATTTCATGGAGGAGAAATTTGTTCACGGAATTAAGTGCAAATAAATAGGGAAATATTCTTCGTTAGGTGTAGAACTGGAGAATCTTTAGGGTGACAGATTAAAATCCCAAATTCGGTCTTAGTGTTTAAAAACTAAAGCGAGAGTTAGCCTTCAGGTGAAGGGGAGTGGGAGCTCTGGAATGGGACCCGATATCCTCCTAGCCTAGCCACAGATTTAGGGACTAAATCTGGGATTAGCCTATGATTTTCTAAGCATTGTATCAGGGTAGAGAATTAAAACTGCTCCTATTTGGCACAATACATATTATAAACATTTATCTCGTCTTATTTCACCAAAACCTCATTGTAGTGGGAAGGATGCTTTTTCACATAAGAAAGCTTCATTACATAAACATAGTTAGTAGATTAGTATTTACTATTTAAATCTTGCATTTCAATTTTGTTAATAGTTAAGTAATTTAGTTTTTATATCAACATTCAAAATTAGTGACAGTAATTTTGTTTGACTTTCTGTGAATTTCTTAATAAAATTTATCATTGCAAATTTAAACCTTCCCTATGGAAGCGATATTTGGGGCTTAAATAGAAAGTCCATTATTACTTGATAACGATATGTATACTTGCGTAGAATCCCATTAATAATTGCCTATACTTATATATATTTTACACAACTTACTTTTAGTACACGGATCAAGTTTTTGGCGCCGTCCTATACTTATATATATTTTACACAACTTACTTTTAGGACACCGATCAAGTTTTTGTCGCCGTAGTGGCGTCAACTTCATAAATCCTTACATATAAAAAATCAGGATCAGATGCCGATCGGGATTTTCTGCTACATATTTATGTTGTTTGGATTAAAGAATGCTGTAGTAACATATCAACGAGTAATGATGAAAATGTTTGACAAAATCATTCACAACCAAGTGGAGTGTTATGTGGATGATTTGGCCATCAAGAGTAAACAGAAAATATACCATTTGTATGATTTGAGGATCGTGTTTGAACGATTACGACAATATAATCTTAAGATGAATCCCTTAAAGTGTGCCTTCGGCGTTACCTTCAAGAAGTTTCTAGGATTTGTTGTTCGTCATCGGGGAATCAAGATCGACTCGGATAAGATTAAAGCTATCTTGGAAATGCCTCCTCTTAAAACTTTGAAACAACTACGTTCATTTCAAGGAAAGTTGGCATATCTGAGTCATTTTATTTCTAATCTCTCAGGAAGGTGTCAGCCCTTCTCGAAATTAATTAAAAAGGACGTCAAATTCATTTGAGAAGAGAAATGCCAGTGGGCCTTCAAAGACGTTAAACGATACTTAATGACACCTCATGTTTTGGCAGCCCCTATCCCAGGAAAATCATTGATTTTTTATTCCACGGCCTTAGACGAGTCTCTCGGAGCCCTATTAGCTCAAGTCAATGATGAGGTAAAGAGAATGCACTATACTACTTGAGTCATCGTTAAATACCGACAGTGGTAAAGTATCCACCTATTGAGAAACATAGTCTAACTTTAATTTTCGTAACCCAAAAGCTCAGGCACTACATGTTTTCTCATAAAATTACCCTCATTTCAAAAGTTAATCCGTTGCAATATTTGATGACTCGACCAACACTTTTCAGACATCTAGCAAGATGGTCAATGGTTTTGTTGCAATTCGATATAACTTTTGTTCCCCTCCGCGCTATCAAAGGACAAATTTTAGCAAATTTTCTCATTACACACCCACCTCCAACTGAGTCCTTACTCAACGATGAACTGCCAGATGAGCAGATACTATAGATAGAACCCTCCAATGTCAAGTATTGGGAGATGTATTTCGATGAACCTTCTTCAGCCAGGAAAGATAAAGGATAAGAATGGTTATATCAGGCAAAGTAGGGATTGGTCTGATTTTCATCACTCCAGATAAAAGTATTTTAAGATTCTCCTATCACCTGACATAGTCATGTACAAATAACAAAGCAAATATGAAGCGTTAATCATCAGATTGGAGTTGGCTATCTCGATGGACATAACAGACATCGCCATCTATGGTGATTCTCAACTCGTCATTCAACAAGTCATTGGGCAATACAAGATTTTGAAGTCGAGACTAGCAGAATACCATAGGTACACAATGAAGCTGCTCGAACAGATTCCTAATGTAACTCTATACTGGATTCCTCAAGGAGATAATGCCCATGTCAATGCTCTAGCAAAACTTGCTAAAGAATTGGCATGTCCACCGTAGGATTCCATTGATATTACATTACAAGGAAGATGAGTTTTGTCTTGAATCGACCTCGACAGTCTACATAAGCTCGAAAAAGAAGAAGGAATGATGATTCCAATTGTTGACATTAATGAAGATTGGTGTAAGCCATTTATAGAATATTTGCAAACGGAAAAGTTTCTAGAAGATAAATCTGAGGCATATCACATCACAAGAAGGGCTATGTCATAAGCTCTGGTGGGAGATGTACTTTACAGGAGATCATTCAATCAGATGTGATTGTGATGCCTGAGCAGAGCAGAAGCACAAAATATTGTCAAAGAAGTAAATGTCGGATTATGTTGTGTTCACCAGTCAGGGTCAAAGATGAAGATGAAGATAAAAAAAACTTAGATATTATTTGCCAGCAATTATATTTGATTAATGGATACAGCTAGAAGGTGTCACCTTTGCCAAGTTCAATTTGCTTATCTGTCACTAATAGACAATTGAAATAAATAGATAATTTTAATAATTATTAAATAACTAATGATACTAAGGAGGGTTTAATTATGATATTAAATATATAAGAAATCATCCTTCTCCTTGTCAAGAAATTATAGTGAATGGATAAAGTTAATTAGTTCAGTTTATATTGTGTCAAATAGGAGCATACCTATTCTTTACCCTTTGGTCCAGGCAT
>JXCR01132031.1:103709-122641 GCA_002079205.1 Phalaenopsis hybrid cultivar
GACCTCAAATGTAAAGAATCAGAAAGTTAGGACAGATTCAAGAATGAGAATTGAAATGTAGGTCAATTCTCGAGAGAAGGTGTCGGAATATAGGGTCCGACCTCAAATGTAAAGAATCAGAAAGTTAGGACTGATTCAAGAATGAGCATTGAAATGTAGGTCAATTCTCGAAAGAAGGTGTCGGAATATAGGGTCTGACCTCAAATGTAAAGAATCAGAAAGTTAGGACTGATTCAAGAATGATCATTGAAATGTAGGTCAATTCTCGAAAGAAGGTGTCGGAATATAGGGTCTGACCTCAAATGTAAAGAATCAGAAAGTTAGGACAGATTCAAGAATGAGAATTGAAATGTAGGTCAATTCTCGAGAGAAGGTGTCGGAATATAGGGTCCGACCTCAAATGTAAATAATCAGAAAGTTAGGACTAATTCAAGAATGAGAATTGAAATGTAGGTCAGTTCTCCAAATAAGGTGTCAGAATATAGGGTCCGACCTCAAATGTAAAGAATCAGAAAGTTTGGACTAATTCAGAAATGAGAATTGAAATGTAAGTGTCAATTGTGAGATGAAAGAATTGGAATGTAGGTATCAATTCAAAAATGAAAGAATTGAAATGTAGGTATCAATTCCAGGAGAGATTCGAAATTCAGGTATCGACCACAAAATGTGAGAATCAGGATTTAGGTACTGATTTGAAGAAGTGACATGAAATTTACCAAGAGCTTGTGATGTTGAATTTGCGGTAGTGTGTCATGTGGAAATGTTGATTTTGAAGAGGATTTGTAAAGTTTTGTGGAGTTTTGTGCAGAATGTGAAATTCTGCGAGGGTGTGTAGAGAGTTAGTGTAGATGACGATGGTTGTGTTGCGCGCACAAAGAGTAGGAAATTCCGAAAACGGAAGTATCCACTCAACAGGTTTGTTTTATTTTCCTGTTATTTTTTGTCACAATTGATTTTTCAAAAATGTGTTTTTAAAGTTTTAATTTCAATTGGTTGATTTTTTCAAGAGAAATTTGTTTATTTATTTATTTATTAAAATTATCTTTTATTTGTGTTTTACTTATAGTTAAAAATTTGTCGTTTCGTTCTTTGTTCATTGAAACTCTGAACCATTGCATGGTTCGCGACTTTCATCCATCGCACAAAAAGGCAATTGACAAAAAGACACAACTTGAGAGAAATTTCCATTAATCTGCTTCAATAAGGATGCAACAGATCAAACATAGGCTAATGCCTCAAAAAGAGTACATCATGTAATACATGTTGAAATGCATTGAGAGTCTTCTCAAGATTCGAGTACATCATNAAAAAATACATACTTCAAGTGTCTAGGCAATACTTTCATCTCAAGTTCAGGTGGTTTTTTAATTGATGGAAATAGATTTTTATCAGCATTTTTCATAATATCATCTGAAATCTTTCCTGAACATAATCTAATTCTTATTTTTCTAATTCGTCCAAAATAACTTCATCATTCTTTTCAAATTGTTCCTTCTCTACAAAATGTTCTTCTTCTTAAAAATGCTTTTTATCTTCAAAATGTTCTTTAAAATATTCATTCAATAGATGTTCAATAATTTCCATGTGAAAACATTCATTATCTCTTTCAACAGTAGGGTATTTCATAGATTTTGCAATGTTAAAAGTCACTTCTTGATCATTAACTCTCATAGTTAATTCCCCTTTTTTAACATCTATCATAGTTTTTTCAGTAGCTAAAAATGGTCTCCCTAAAATGATAGGTATTTCTTTATCTTCCTCCATATCTAAGAACAATGAAATCCACAAGAAAGATAAATTTGTCCACTTTTACTAACACATCTTCTATAACGCCCTTAGGATATGTAACTACATATCAACTTTTACTAACGCATCTCTTATAACTCCCTTAGGATATGTAATTGATCGATCTGCTAAAAAAAGATAAATTTGTCAACTTTTACTAACACATCTTCTATAACTCCCTTAGGATATGTAACGAAAGATAAATTTCATTTTCACTAACACATCTTCTATAACTCCCTTAGGATATGTAACTGAACGATCCGCTAACTGTAGAGTCAAAAGTACGTGAGACTTCTTCTAATCCTAATCTTTTGAAAATTGATAGAGGCATAAGATTAATGCTGACTCAGTAGGTGAGACTTCTCCTAATCCTAATCTTTTGAAAATTGATAGAGGCATAAGATTAATGCCGCCCAAATCACATTCTAATCTTTTAAAAATTGATAGAGGCATAAGATTAATGCTGGCTCCCAAATCACATAAAGCTCTTCCAATTTTCACCGATAGCATACGGTATAGTGAAACTGTCAGGATCTTTTAATTTTTTAGGAAGCTTTTTCTAAATAATTGCACTACACTCTTTGCTAAGTGCAACAATTTCATTATCAGTGAAATTCCTTTTCTTGTTCAGAATATCTTTCATAAATTTCACATAATTAGGCATTTGCTCTNCCTCTTCCGTTCATTAAAACACACAGAATTCCTCTTTGAAGGAGCAAGGAGGAAGAAATCTCTCACTTTCTCTCCACTCTTACAATCTCTCGAAGAATTCCTCATAATATTGGAATTTTTCTAATCTCTAGGAACTCTCCTAGCACTTCCTTTACTCCCTATATTCTTTCCCTCGGAAAGGAGGAAGAAATCTCTCACTTTCCCTCCACTCTTACAATCTCTCAAAGAATTCCTCACAATGTTACACTCTATTGGAAATTCTATATACCTAATGGAACCTCTCTAACCTCTAGGGCCACTAGACTCTTCTCAATTTTAGGCCAAAATCTTCTTTTAAAGTTGTGGATGAGCTTTCCCAAGAGTTGCCTAAGCATCCCTTCCAAATTTGGCCTTATCCAAATCCTGAAGAGGCATAATCGTCGATCTCACCGTCGGCGGCCTCGAGAGCGCTGTCGGCGGACTTCTGGAGAATTTTGTTCTCTAGCCTCGGGAAAAACTCGTCGTCGGCGGGGTTGTTGGCATCAATTTTTTATGTCACGAGTGTAGGGTGTCCACCCGCATGACTCAGGATAGTTTACGGTTTGTCCGTGACGTCCGATAGTTCAGACAGCTACCCGAGACCTTTTCGGCATGTGTTGAGGGGCACGTGGCCAGGTTTATTCTGCTAAGCTACGGCTTTCGCTTAGGTGAAGGTCTGTCGGCATTTGACACGTCGAACGACTGCGATCGGGGCAAAGAATATTATGTGGCGCGTCACGCGCGATTTTGGCTCGAATTGCCCGTTTGCTTGATGAAGTAGTCTAGATGACCATGGATGCTGAAACAAACCCCGCTAGTGTGTCCAAAATGTCGACTTCACTTACGGGAGATGTTCACTTCGCTACGGCTTCGTGGGCAGGGTAAAAATGTGTGAATTATCGTTTTGGGCACACTCATCGAAAAAGTGGCCTAAACGACCCCAAATGACGAAACGGACTGCGTCAACGCATCTGGAACATCAATTTTAGCCGGAAAGGACATACACGTTGCTGCGAGGAAGTGTGCAAGCTAAAAATGCAATAAGGATAATAATAATATTATTATTAATAATATTATTATATAATATTATAACTATTATATTAAATTATCCTATAAAAACTATCACATGGCTCTCTCTCCCCAGCCTCTCACGAAACCTCCGCCGCCACCCCTCTATCTCGTGAAGAGGAACCCTAGCTCGCGGTCAAGGTCCTCGCCGGCAGTATCTAACATCGTCGAACCTCCCCTGCCTCGCCGGAGGCTCTCCAGAAGCTGGTCGACTGAAGCCACCCCTTAGCCCTCCTTCTCCCTTGCAAAAAGAGGCCCGATGGCATGCCCAAGCTCCCTCTCCGGCGCTCCTTGTTGGGTCTCCTTCGTCGCCGGTGAAGACTGACGCCGCTAGCCACCCATGCCGAGCACCTCCTCCATCTGCCAAGCCGCCCCCTCCTTTTCTCCTTCTTGGTCGGCCACCTTGGGATTCTTCCTCCTCCTCGCCGATTTTCCCTCCCCACCAGCGTCAAATTTATATCGGAGAAAAATATCAAGGAGAAACTCCATATTTTGGTCTCTCCTCCACGTTTCCTTCACTCCCGACTCACACCACCGACGAGCTAGCCCTACACGTCGCCGTTCTACCTTCCCGATGACCGGACACTTCGCCGGAGCGCCTGACGTTGCCGGACAGCAAGCTACATCGCCGTTTGAGGTGCGACAGTATTCCGCCTCGAGGGAAAGGCCTCCGTCGACGCTCCTTCCCGCCGGCATTCTCGTAGGATTCCCCCTTTCATCGGTGTCGAGCGACCCTTCTCGCAAAGAAACTTTTTGGTCATATTTTTATATGCCAAATGTATTGATTTTTCATACTTTGCATACCTCACTGCCTCCCCCATATTTTTGTTGTCTTATGCACGCCCTACGAGATACACTGGAGCACTGATTGGACGTCGCCGAGCTTGGAGCGAGCAAAGAAAATGCATCTGCAACCGTCACTGTGGTGAGACTTTCTACCTCCTAGCCAGCCTTAGGAATAGTGGAGTCTAGGCGTGTGGGTTTGATCGCCCATACGAGGTGCGTGCGCCGGCGTGGGTCGGCACTACGACGTGCCTGTGTGATGGATCGTTGGATTTCCTAGAGCCAGCCTTTAGGTTAGGACTTCCTGTGCATGGCCAAATACCCCTCTGTAGAGCCGAGTGTCGCCCTTTGTTGTGAGCCTTAGCAGAAGTCCCGATGGGTCGGAGTCCCTCACTCCCCTTGCTTTGGATTTCCCAGCTTTACTTGGAGAAGTTGGGAGGTCGGACTTGGCAAAGCGAGATAAGCTTTGTAGCTTGCTCGCTTTGCAAAGTCTGGAGAAGTTCACGAAATGGGAAAAGTTTTGTAGCTAGTCCATTTCGCGATGCCGTGGAGAGTTTCCCCCTCGGAGATCCGGGGAGAAACTCCCCCACATTTTCTCACCAAAGCAAGAGGCGGCGGTGCCGCACATCCAAGGGTCTAAACCTTAAGTCTCCCAGGTGAGGTCGTTAGCACGAGCCCGGTTTGCTATCTGCATGTTGGTTCTCTATATATTGCATTTTTTGCTTGATGCATGTTGCATTTCACTTCCCTTCGACTGACCACCCCGAGCAGCGAGCATCTTACTTAGCTCCGACCGGCCGCCCCGGGTAGCGAGCATCTTACTTAGCTCTGACCGGCTACCCCGGCCCAGCGAGCATTTCACTTAGCTCCAACCGGCCGCCCCGGCTCGGTGAGCCTCTCACTTTGCTCCAACCAGTCGCCCTGGTCCAGCGAGCATTTCACTTCGCTCCGATAAGCCGCTCCGGCTCGGTGAGCGTATCACTTTGGTTCGACCGACCACCATGGCCCGGTCAACCGATCACCTGCATTTTTTTGTTTGCTTTTGCATTATATCACATGCTTGCCTGCTTGCATGTCGCACCACATGTGTTTGCATTTGCATTTGCATTTGCATTTGCACTTGGGTGATTCTCCCTAGTGAGAATCACTATTGTCTCCGGGTCACTGTCGCCTCGGTACACATCTTTTAGGCCCCTGTCGCCACGACATGCCCATCACTTTTGGTCACTGCTAATACGGTACACCTTTCTTCGGGCCACTGCCTCTACGGCACGCCTACTCTTTAGGTCACTGCCACTACGACACACTCATTTGTTCGAGCCACTGCCTCCACGACATGCCTACCTTTATCTTGAGTCACTGCCTCACGGTACACTCATCACTTATGTCACATGACTGATTGCATTTGCACTTGCATGTTTGCATGGATAGCGAGCCAGACTAGTTAGGAGAGTGACCCCGTGTTAGTCTCGATGCCTTAACGAGCATTATTTGTCAGGTTTATCCCAGTGAGCAATGCGAGTTAAGTCATCGGGATTGACACGAGTATGACTGTGCTAAAGTTCTAATAGATCTAACTCGTGTCACCATACTTCGTGACACCCTTTAGGTCCTTCGGATCTTTAGGATGGGGCCGGTATGACGACCCTGTCAAAGTCATACTATACTTAAACCTACGCCACACTTAGATACTAGGTTGACGTACTTTTCGTTAAATGGTGTGCTAGGCTAGGATTTAGGGTGTTAGGTAGTCTTTTTGATGCCTGAGTATTGTTCTCTGCTGGATTGGTTGCCCTAGTCAGGTATCTTTCTTCTGCATTGTGCTTGTGATGTGATTGCATGCTGCATATGTGTGGTAGTGTGTTAGGGCATTCTTCTGTAGGAAGCCATGCCTATTTATTTATACACACACAGGTACCACTATAGGGGTAGCAAATAATGATTTCTGACCATTTTTACTTGCAGGTGCTATTAGCTTCCCCATTTTTAAGGCATGCCTCATGATACGTTATTTGCATGTGAGCTTTCCCGCTGACACTTGTTTTCATGCAGGATTAAGTCTTTTATTTTCCTATGTACTTTTAGAGTCTAGGAGAGTCCTGTAGCAAAAATAAGATACGGGCACGAGTTCCGAGGCGTTTGGTGCGGAAACCACGTGGAGGGGACCAGGAGCAGATACTCGTGCCCCGTATCTTAATTCTGCATTTTATATTGATGTATAGAATTAGGACCGGGCATGTATATGCGGAGTCCGGCCGCCTTTTTCTTTTCTGGGATATGTTGCCGACCCAGCGGCACCGGCCTGTTAATTATTTTGATTTGACTTGCTTTTTTTGCTTTTTTTGCATCATACTGCATGTCTGCACTTGCATGTGTTTTCCTTGTTTCTTTTTGTGATTTGGGATTTCACGATATAATCTAGGCTCATTAAGGACCCTAAAATTATAATTTTCTACAAAATCCTAAATAAAATATTCAAGAAATTAACATTAAGGATTCTAAAATTGTAATTTTCTACAAAATCCTAAATAAAATATTCAAGATAATTAAAAATTAGTGATTAAAATATTTGGGATTTAAAATTTTTCACATTTACTTTCCTGCCTATATCAATAGGCCTCCACAATACTTAAGGACCGTTCTAGATAACTGCATCATATTTGCATGTCCCGAGGAGGAGTCCCCGTGCTTCTCTAACCAGACTGGCCCAGCATACCTCTTTATAGGTGGTTGTCTAGTGCGCCTAAGGTGTTAGAAGGCTCCCTGACCAGACAGGGTGTAAGTCCTTTTATTTGGAGTGTTTCTAGCTTTGTAGCTGAACCTCCATTTTCTTTTCCTTCCTGAGGCATCCTTGCCACTTTGGCAGGTATAAGTCCCACCTCTTGGAGCTCCAGCTTTTAGTCATAGGATAGAGTTTCGTTCCTTTGACCTTAGGGCTACCGAGGTTCCCGTGGATGACGCAATTCACGGATTGCTGACCGGAGATCTCAGGACGTGTTGGGTCGACTACCTTCACGACCAGGTAGACTTAGGGTCCTAGTAGCTATGGATGACAAGTTCGTGGTACCCCCACCCAGTTACCTCTACCTTTTAGGATCACTCTACATTTCTTTTTGTTGAGCCCCTTTTGAGCCATGTCGCTCCTTGACTTTGTTGATATCATTTTGACGGCCTGATGCCGATGAGCTGCCTCCCATTTGGGATACGACGATTTGTCCTCGCATCCCCGTCAAGATGATTTAGGTTATTTCATGGGCCCCGTGTGTCGATGACCTGCTACCCATTCGGGACGTGAGAGACTCACTCTCTGCCTGATTGTTTAGCGCGAGCTTTAAAGCATCGGGACCGTTTCCCACACAGAATAACCTTCCTTTGAGTACCTATTGCCCCAGGTTCACGATAATCCAAGCAAAACTATTTTTATCGAGAGTATTCTTGGGTCCCCCCAAGATGTAATTAACCAAGTGGGATACGTCCTCTTGGGAGTGCTCTTGACCCCAGAATAAGCACCTACACCTGAATCTCTGGTTATGGGTAGTCTACGTAGGTATTCTTTTGCGGATATTAGTTTAAGGTGCTTTCACCCGATCTTGTTTGGGCGGACACTCTTAACCTATCCTTGCGAGGTTTACCACACGTAGGCTCTCCACGTCTTGTGTTTTCTCTTGTTTGTCGCTTTGTTGTATGTCTCTTCTTATTCGTTTCCTCTCCTCTTTGAATCAATGATCTGATTCAAAAGGGAGATTTATTCAAATAGGGGAAGTATACGACGATCGACAAGCTGGCGACTCCTTCTAAAATAAAAGAGAGAAAAACAAACGAAAACAATGAGACCGTGCAGAAAGGCCTCACAAAGTCATGATGGTCAATGTGCGGAGGAATGCAGTCACTCTCTTCGTAAATGTTGATGATGCAACTGTTAGGAATGCAAGTGGCGGGTAGGATATTTTACTTGACCATTCTCTTTATCATCCACTTTATCATCGGGGGTAACGGATCCACTTGGTGGTTTCTGAGTATCCCAGGCAGATTCCCCTGTCTGTCGTTTGTAAAATTGTAGCAACATCCACACTGGAAGGTGATTCTTCCTTTCCCCCGCATCCATTTCTTCAGCTCGGAGTACGTTCTTTCCATGAGAAGGCCTGCTCGACCTCTATCCTCAAATCAAAGATGCAATTCAGAATGCTTCTTTCATTAGTTTCAGAGAAAACCTTGGTATATTACTCTAGGCCTTCCAATATGTTGATAAACTTTCCTTGAACCTCTTCGTAGAACTAAAATTCTTTCTTGTTTACCTTGCTTATTTTGTAGTATTCTAACATTCCGGGAGTTGGCAGTTGTCTGGGGCGTTCTTTCCTCTGGGCCTCGGCGGGAATCCAAACTGGTGCTGGCCGATCTGGAATATGAGATTCAGCCTCAAACGGGATGTATGATCCTGGGCTTCGTGGTGCATATTGATCCATCCCCAGTGGGACATACGGCTCGTTTGCCACAAAATCTGGAGTCTGAGACTCGTTGGTGCTTGCAGTGTATTCTTCTAAGGTACTGAAATGATGTAGATGTAAGACGTTGCAGTCCGGACATTCTACAAATGCGCCCGTGAATGATGTCCTGGCTGGTATCTCGACGTTGCATGTTGAGCAACCTCTGCACAAGATATCTGGGACTAGGGGTACAACTGATCCTGTCAGAAATCCCGATTCTTCATCTGTGGTGGGCAGGCTGGCAGAAGTCTCTCTCAGCTATGGATCGTAGATATGTCCCTTCGGAATGGGGGTAAGAAAACCGTTTACATTTCTTTGGCGCTTGCGCTCCTGTCGCAGGAAGGCTCTTTGTTTCTTTCGGCTCGCATTTCTGCATTGTGTTCTGCGGAGTGGAGTATTTGGTAGTTGTTCACTGTGGGCAGCTATTAAGTCCTTCGCCAGAGTGGCTATCATGGAGGGCAGTCGGCTGGGCCCCTCCATCGGATCTTGTTCTGCTTTCACGTTTTTACCTTTACGTGACGCGTCGTCTTGAGTGATCACCCTCAACAGTGAGGGTAGTCCCTTCTTTTCTTCATTGCTGACCACGTCCATTAGCGGGCCGTCGCAGTCTCTTCATTCAGTGCGAGGTTCTAGCCGTCCTGGAAGGCAAATATCAACCTCTGTCCTGACATTTTTCTGCAGAAGACAAAAAGAAACGTCAGCGGGCCGAAGTTTGGCATGAACAAGAACAAAACAACAAAGTATCCATTAATGTAAATTTTAGTGTGCTTTGATGAAAATTATTACTCATTTTATGAGATTTTTTTAAATTCAAAAGTAGAAAAGAGAACGTGTGAAGTTAAAAAATTCTCTCAAAATTTTCATTATGTATGGGGTAAATTACAAAACTTGGACCCGGTCGTAGACATATGGCCATATAGATAACCCTAAAACAATCAAGGTTTCAAAGTTTCAAAGCAAGCAAAAGCGAGCAGAGGTAAGCGGCATTAAGCAGCATCAGGTCGTGTAATAGGTCTTCAAGTATCGTCCATTTATCAGTAACATGGGTCTTTCACCCGAAAGTGCACTAACTGGTAGGCTCCTCCTGTATAAACTTTCTCAATGACAAATGGTCCTTCCCAAGTTGGCTCGAATTTTCCGCCTATTTTACGGAGAGCAAGAATAGGTCTTTTGAGCACGAGTACGAGGTCACCAATTTTTAATGTATTTGGGCGGACCAATTTATCATGGGCTTGTACCATATTTGCCTGGTAGAGCTCCAAATGTTGTTGTGCTTCCAATCATTTTCCCTCGAGACTCTCCAGTTCTTCAAGTCTGAGTTTTTTGCTTTCTTCTATTGTAAGTTGGTTGGCAAC
This sequence comes from Phalaenopsis hybrid cultivar, assembly GCA_002079205.1. NCBI lineage: Eukaryota > Viridiplantae > Streptophyta > Magnoliopsida > Asparagales > Orchidaceae > Phalaenopsis > Phalaenopsis hybrid cultivar. Next base: position 113,875 of record JXCR01132031.1, read on the forward strand.
GATGACTCTGAGAGATGGTGTCTGTATCTCTAGCGGTAGCACAACCTTGGTCCCGTACACGAGCATATAAGGTGTACACTGAGTGAGAGTCCTGAAAGTCGTCCGGTAGGCCCACAGAGCTTCTAACAGCTTTTTATGCCAATCCCTTTTATTTTCATCCAATGTTTTTCTTCAAAATCTGTACTTCTAACAATTTGTTATGCCAATCCCTTTTATTTTCATCTAGTGTTTTCTTCAAAATCTGTACCAGTGTCTTGTTGAAGGCTTTTGCCGTATCCATTTGCTCTGGGATAGTAAATTGTAGAGTATCTCTAATCTATCCCATGTCTTCTGGCAAGATTATTGATCTTTGTGCTTTTGAAGGCTGTCCCATTGTCAGAGATTATTCTTCGTGGTACTCCGAAACGGTAGATGATTTGGCTTTTGAAAAATTGAAGGACGTGCTGTGTCGTAACCTCACGTAACGGTACTGCCTTGTCCATTTGGAAAAGTAATCTGTAGCGACAAGTACGAATCTGTGTCCTTTAGAAGATGGAGGGTCTATCGGACCTATTATGTCCGTGCCCCAACACTCAAATGGCCACGAGACAACAGTTGGGTGTAGCACATTCGGAGGCTGGTGTAAGACCACCCCATGCACCTGGCATTGGTGACATCCTCTGGCGGTATCCATGCAATCAGACATCATTGCTGGCCAATAATATCTGAGTCTTTTAATCTTCATTTTCATTTTTGGCCTCGACTGGTGAGCGCCACACAATCTGGCATGTACTTCCTTGATAAAATTCTGTGCCTCGGCTCTGCTCAAACACCGTAGCCACATTTGGTCGAATGATTTTCTGTAGAGAACATTTCCCATCAGGGCGTAAGACATGGCCCTTCTTGTAATGTGGTGCGCCTCAGACCTGATCTGGCTGCTTTCCAGTGGGCAAATATTCTATTAATGGCTTGCGCCAATCCTTGCTGATGTATTCACGGTTTCCTCTTTTCCAAGTTTGTGAAGGGTTTCGAAGTCGCTTCGAGACAAGACTCATCTTCCTTGCACCGTGACTTCGATGGAATCCACTGGGGGACACGCCATTTCCTTAGCGAGTTTTGCTAAAGCGTCGGCATAAGCATTATCTCCCCGAGGAATCCGGTAGAAAGTCACCTCATGAATCTGCTCCAGGAGCTTCATCGCGTACAGATGGTATTCTGCTAATCTTGGTTTTAGAATTTGGTACTGTCCGGCGACTTGCTGGATGACAAGTTGAGAGTCACCATAATGACAATGTTCGTTATATCCATTGAAATCACTAACTCCAATCCGACGATTAAAGCTTCATATTCTGCTTCATTGTTGGTAGAAGGCTCCGTCAGGTGGTACGAAAACCTCAATATACCCTTATCTGGCGTGATAAAGATCAAACCGATCCCTACCTTGCCTGGTATAACTGTGCCTGATCCCTTGTTTTTCCTGGCTGATGAAGCACCGTCAAAGTAAATTTCCCAGCGCTGTGCACTGGAAAATTCCATCTGTAGTATCTGCTCATCTGGTAACTCGTCGTTGAGAGATGACCCAGCTGGCAGTGGGTGTGCAGCGAGAAAATCTGCTAAAATCTGTCCCTTGATAGCACGAAGGGGTACAAAAGTTATATCAAATTGCAATAAGATCATTGACCATCTCGCTAAACGTCCGGAGAGTGTTGGTTGGGTCATTAAATATCAAGTTGCAATAAGATCATTGACCATCTTGCTAAACGTCCGGAGAGTGTTGGTCGGGTCATCAAATATTGCAATGGATTAACTTTCGAAATTAGGGTGATCTTATGAGAAAAGCATTGAATGTCAAAGTTTTTGAGCGGCAAAAATTAGTGTCAGACAATGCTTCTCAATAGGTGGATACCTTACCTTCGTCGGTATTAGACGACGACTCAAGTAGCATTTTCTTTTCCCTGCTCATTGATTTGGGCTAATAGGGCTCCAAGAGAGTCATCTAAAGCCGCGGTATAAGGTACAAACGGTTTCCCTGGGATAGGGGCTGCCAAAACATGAGGTGTCATTAAATATTGTTTAACGTCCTTAAAGGCCCGCTGGAATTTCTCTTCCTAAATAAATTTGGCGTCCTTTTTAATTAATGCCGAGAAAGGCTGACACCTACCTGAGAGATTAGAAATAAAGCATCTCAGATATGCCAACTTCCCCTGGAAGGAACGTAGTTGTTTGAAGGTCTTAGGGGGAGGCATTTCTAAGATAGCTTTAATCTTATCCGGGTCAATCTCAATTCCTCGATGACGGACAACGAATCCTAGAAATTTCCTAGAGGTAACGCGAAAGGCGCACTTTAAGGGATTCATTTTAAGGTCATATCGTCGTAATTGTTCAAACACAATCCTCAAATTATACAAGTGGTCTATTTTTTGTTTACTTTTGATGACCAGATCATCCACGTAACATTCTACTTGATTGTGAATGAGGTCATAAAAAATCTTCGTCATTGCACTCTGATATGTCGCTCCGGCGTACTTTAGGCCGAACGACATCACTGTGTAGCAGAAGATTCCGATAGGTGTCCTGAAAGTTGTAAGTGTTGCGTCCTCGGGAGCCATCTTGATTTGGTTATACCCCGACGATCCGTCCATGAAGGAGAAAATTTCATGTGTTGAAGCGATGTCCACCATCATTTCTGGTATAGGTAGTGGGAACTCGTCTTTTGGACATGTCTTGTTCAAATCTCTGAAGTCGACAAAAATGCGAATCTGTCCATTTTTATTTTTAACCTGTACAATATTGGCTAACCACGCGGGGTACTGCTCTTCTTTAATAAAGTTAGCGTCTATCAATTTTTTTACCTCGGCAATGACTTGCTGTTCTATTTCGAGGCGCATTCTCCTTGGAGCTTGTTTTACTGTGGTTACATTCTTGTCCACCCCAAGATTATGGACTGCAACCTCCGCTGACAGTCCTGGTATTTCATCGTAGCTCCATGCGAAGCAATCTTTGAACTCTGCTAATAGTTTGACCAGTTCTGCAGATTCTTTGTCATTAAGTAGAGAACTTATAAATATAGGTCGGGGTCGTTCTTCAGTCCCGAGGTTAATCTCTTTTAATTCATCAATAGTGTATTTAATTTCTTCTTCAAATTCTGATGGAGCGTCTTCTATTGGTTGATCAGTAGAGTCATCATCTATATCGAGACAATCTCTTTCTGACTCAATAGTAACAACCATGCAAAATTCAGAATCATCGACTGGTCCAACTGTACCAAATCCGAGACCTTCTTTTGAATTAGGAGTTTGTCTTTTAGTGTTCCACAATTTTTCAAAAAGTTGAAGTTTGTCTTTCAGCATTTGTTTTTGTAAGTGTCCCTGTTGAATTAATTTGTGAACACAAGGCGAGAAGTAACCAAAAGGCAATTCCATTAATTCATTAGAATCAACATCTAAATTTACATGTTTTTCAAGCTCAGAAGAGGTAGAAGCACGGTAAAATTTGATCGGCTTTGAACCAACACTACGGACTTCCTTGACCTCTAAACTCTCGACCTTTTGAGGGAGAATCGGAGTGAGGGTCATAGTATCCACATAGTGGTTTATCCGATCATACATTGTTTCATATTCATTTCTCTCTATATCTTCTAGGGATATCTCGTACTGAGGCTTCTTCTGTTTTGTCATCATTATTTCATCTTCAGAACTGTCTTCATCACCAATGTTGATAGTTGGCCTAGTCCATTCAATAATTAAATTGATCTTCCTTCATCCGCGTCCCCGGCCTCTACCTCGGGTGCGTGAACTAGAGGAACCTCCACCAACTTTGTGTAAGAGAGTGGTAGAAGGTTGTTGAAGTGGAGTTGTATGGCCTTCTTTTTGTGATCCATCTGAATCTTTATCTTTCTTTGTCAAAATCTCGCGCGAGAAGACTGTCTTCTTTGGGGGCGCGTAGTAGGCAGCATCTTCATGGATACCAACTTCATACACTGAAAATGGTTGTAGATCTCCCTTGATGCAATTTTCTTGATCATCTTTGCTGTATTTAATGCATTGATGTAGGGATGATGGAACCATGTTATGCTCATGAATCCACGGTCGACCCAACAGAGCGTTAAAAGAGGTCTCGACGTCGATGATATGAAATTTAACGGTTGTTACAAGTTCTCCAACCTTCATAAGTAATGAGATTGATCTAAGGGTTCTTTCTCCCTTTTGGTTGAATCCTCTTAACATCATCTTATCAGGGATGAGCTCCTGAACATTGAAGTCCAAATATGCTAATGTCCATAGACTCATCAAGTTAAGAGATGCTTCAGGATCCACTAAAACTCTGGATAACACAAATCTGCCAATGTTGACGGAGATATAGAGCGGACGGTTGTGGTCGGCGGTACCGAGCAGCAAGTCTTCATCTGTAAAGGTTACCCCTGGCTGTTCTCTCAACGAACAAACTTCATCTGAGGATGTGATTGCCAACTAAGCTAAGCAAACTTTTGGATCTAGCAAAGCTGTAACCAGAGATTTTCTCATCTCCTTTGACAGGATCAGAGCGTCGTAGATGCTTAATTGGGCCGGCAACTTCCTAAGATGAGCTAGCACGTTGTAGTCTACTTTGTATGATCCTTCGATTTTATTCTAATCTCGTTGTAGTCTACTTTGTAGGGTCCTCCAATTTTATCTTGATTATGTGGTTCTTCCACTGGAATCTAGTTTGTATGATCTTCCGATTTTATCTTGATTATTTGGTTCTTCCACTGGCGGAGGTGGGGGTATCTCTTCTCGAGTCATTATCTGTTTTCCTTTGTATATATTGGAGTTGTTCTTGGTGGTAACACTTTTTCGCTCCTTAAGTTGACTTCTATGATCTCTTCTTCTTGAGATAAGCTGTTCTTGGTGGTAATACCTTTCTGCTCCTTAAATTGACTTTTGTGACTTCTTATTCTCGAGATATCATTGTTGAATCTTCTGGTGTCTTTTCTTTGTCGGTGAGATCTAAGTTGATGGCGAGTGGTGCACCATGACGCTCGAGAGTTGGCTCTTCTTTATCAGCATTCTTGTAAGCGATATCGTTGATGTCTTCTTTAGACTTGACAACAAGTTCATCGGACTCAAGTACGATTTGAGGATCATTTTGAGGTCGAGATCGCATCCAGCTTGGTTATAATCAGTCACGTTATTACCAGAAATAGTTTAAACGTAGCCAAAATTACAACCATTATATTCATAAGATCCTGGAGGGACAAAAAGATAATCATACAAAGTCAATGGTTCGAGGACTTTCTTCCCCAAATCTGAGACAACCAATCTAGTAGAGGTAGCCCCTATCGTACCCCCCGTGCTATCGATCTTGGCAGTGACACTCTTCTTTTTCTTGTTCTTTGTCCTGGATGATGACGGATTTTCTGGTGAAATCTTCATCTCGGACTCTGAATGGAGGCTTATTTTGATGCAGACTGTAGCTTGTTCAGTATCTTCTTGGACAATCTACTCCATACCTCATTCCATCCTTCGTCAGTATTTGTAGAAGCTTGTTTCGATGAATCCTGCATTTGATTGAGGACCCTCTTGAGTTCTTCCCAAGTTGTACTCCATCCGTCTGTTCCAACATATGGATCAATCGGGGAGATTGACTCGGCTGAAATCATGTTTATGGAACCTTTTCCAAGTTCTCTCAAATATTCCTTCGGGATTGTAATATTCTCTTCCTTAAGGTTCTTCTCGAGCCAATCTTTAAAGATAAAACATTTGTCTATAATGTGCCCAAGTAACCGGTGGTACGGGCAATAAGTTGGTTCATTCTTCTTATCCACCTCTTCGGGTTTCTTCGGATCAGGCAGTTTGAATTCTGATTTCTTCATCAAGGTTTTGAATATCTTAGGTACAACTTCATCTTTGAAGGAATAAACAACTTTCTATCGCTCCAACTGGGATATTCTTTTACCCGCTGTTCGGGGTGATCTCTCCTGAGACGGTCGTTGGTTGGATTGACTACTCTGTTTCTGAGAGTACTGTGACGAGGATTGCTGATGATCTTCTGCATATATCTTTATCGGCTGCTTTCCTTTGTCGACAGTTGCGACTAGCCCTGATTTCTTTTCGAATACTATGGTCACCTTAGCCTTTTCATGTGGCTCCATGTGCTTCATTTATTTTTGTAGACTACTGGCTTTACTGAGTAGCTTCTCGAAGGATTTGATGGTGAGTCCCTTAAGCAGGAAAGCTACTGGCCCATGAATGCTTTTGAGTAGAATCTCAATTGCTTGATGTTCCTGTAGCTGAGGTTCACATTTCATGTTAAGGTTTCTCCACCTCAAAATATAATCTGTTAAGGTTTCACTAGGCTTCTGCTTCTCCATCATGAGCTTTCCAATAGACACATGATGCTGCGCCCCAACAAATCTTCTCACAAATAACTGTTCCAACTCAGAGAATGTTTTAACTGACCCGTTGGGCAGGTCAGTGTACCAGTCGAAAGCAATCTCTGACAAGCTACTAACAAACTGCTGGCAAAGTAGAGCTTCGGTATTCCTTGTGTTTCCACAATTGGCTTGAAAATGTGTTATGTGTTGTCTGAGATTTCCATTCCCATCGAATATCTTAAAGTTTGGGGTTACAAAGCCCTTGGGGAAAGGCACAGCATCAAATTCCTCCGGATAAGGTCTACCTTTTAAAATTGATGCACCGCCCTTGGACTGGGCTAAGGCATCCTGCACTTGTTCAACCATTTGGTTGAACTTTTTTTCTGGCATGGCACTTGATGGAGAATCCTTCTTTGATTGTTCTCCTTTATGTGTCAAAGTAGCCTCCCTTCTTTCATCTGCGATGTGTATGATTTCTGGATGGTTAATTTCCTGAGAAGCCAATTGCAGTGCTTGTGATTGCCCTTGAATGGTAGCCATGGCGGTCATAACTACAGTCATTTCTTCTATTCTTTTCTCCAGTAGAACAACTTGCTCATCCCTGAGGAAGATAACCCTACGCAGCTCATCTATGGCTTTCTTTTCAGTGTGAGGTTGAGCCTCACCCACAAATGTGGTAGCTCTGGTTTCGATCACATTGACATCCATGAAATCTTCCTCCAAGTAATCACTGTAATCAAAATCCTCGTTGTCACTATTGACGGAAACCCCGTGTTCTCGAGCTAACTCAGAAATCTCAATCCTGAGCTTCTCAACTTTTTCTTCAATTATCGATTCCTTGATTGCTTTAAGATATGGAGGACCTTGATGGAAATCCTCAACTTGTTCCTCCATCTCGCTGGCTATTGTCGCAATGATGTCAGATATCTCAGGCACTGGTTCTTCTTCTTGTTTTGCAGGTTCACTGAACTGTATCGGTGCAGCTACCTTAGGTACCCACACCTTCTTCCTTTTCAACGATGATGCCTCAAGACGGGGCGTCTTAGTAGAGACATTGGTATGTCGAGGGAAGGTATGCTCCCCGTGGTGTAGACCGACTACAGTGTCAGGTAAACGTCTTGTCTTTATTTTCATGATTGTAGAAATAATGGGTAAACCTCTCGGACCCAGTCTTGACTTAATCGGCCGGCGACCTGTGGTTTTGGTGGTGATATGATCGGTGGTGACCATAACAGTATCGACTCAGTTTCCCAAACGGAGCCAGACGGGAACACGGGTAGGTGACTCTATAGTCGANGCTCATCTAAGTAGTTCACTAAAAGAACATCCTTCTTTAATAGCAAGCCTTCTGAAGACTGCACTAACTCGGGTGATAGGGCTATACTTCTTTCCTTCTTCACCATGTCCATGAGGTGATAGGAATGCGGCAGCAATCTTCTGGATACTCTCATATCCATCAGTATTTTCCAGAGGATGGAATCTACTCCCTCGCAGGAGCGGGTAAATTTCCGGTAATACCTCTTCAACTTGATGAGGCTCCTCCTCATCAGGTGTGCTCTCAGGAGTCTGGGCTGTGATGGCCTTCCAAATTCTCCTATTGCGGTTCCTTCTTTGAGTTCGGGTTAGTGGTACAGTCCTTGAGCTTGACCCGATTTCAAACACGGATGGCGGAACAGTTAATGCATCAGTCGAATCTTCGACAATCATCACTTCCTTCCCCTTAGCAGAAGTGGGGATAGTAGGCTTGATGACGGGTGTCGTGACTGCAGCAGCTTTAGCCTTCTTGCTAGCAGGGAAGTCTTGAAGGCAGCTCAAACTGAATTCTGCAGACAGCTCTTGAACTTCCGGGACAACGATCTTCATTACCATGAACGGGGCTTTCCCGAGGATAACCTCGAGGTCTTCAAATCCAGCTCCAAACTTGATGGTGGGAGCGACGATACGGGCATTGCGATCCATCGGCAGGTTGCAAGAAAAGGTCAGTGTTGGGTAAGCCATCGCAACAGGCTTTAAAACAGAAAGTTTTAGGGTCAGCTATATGGCCGAAAACCTCATAATCTTAAGTGCAAGCACTAAAAATAGAGGTTAATCTATAGACTGAGCGGGTCAAGTAATTTTAACATTTTTATTTAAAAGGGTGTAAAATTCAATTAATATTTCAAAGTGCGCGCAGTACAACACGATTTGGTTTAATTTGCAAAGCAGCAAACCAAATGTGAAAAGGAGTTTTGAAAAAGTTGAGGACCCATTGCGGGACCCAATTCATGGCAGAAAATGCCCAAGTGGAGTTAATCCACCAACACACCTATTGGGGGTCCGACCCCACATGAAAATTTAAAGAGTCCTTAATGGCCTTCTGAACCCCTCTGTTCGAAGATGGTTGAACAGCTAGTCCTGAAGTCCAAGGAGTTAGCAGTACTTTCCCAAGATAGAAAT
>JXCR01132039.1:0-21323 GCA_002079205.1 Phalaenopsis hybrid cultivar
ATTGGCATTGCAGGATCACTAGGTTACTTAATATCCTCCACCCTCCACAAATGATAGAAATGCAGAAAACATAATCTTTAGCAAGAACCAAGTAACGTGAAAAGCAACAATACAGAACATCTAATAAACATTGAAGATGAGATGTTCAATTGCAGCTTTAACAATTAAGGCATCTAAGCATAAATGCAAGTTTTGTTTAATTTCAAGTTTGGCAAGACATAATTGTACAATTTATGATATACTTCCTACAACAGTTCAGCCTCCACCTTAATAAATGGTCCTACATTTTTTTTTCTTTTCTTTGGCATGTAAAATGATGTACTATAGTTTTAATTCTTTAATGGTTCATAATATAACATGAATAGAACAAATCTACCAATTTTAAGATGCATATGTAATAATTAAAGACCCATAATATAACATGAATAGAACAAATCTACCAATTTTAAGATGCATATGTAATAATTAAAGACCCGAAACTTGATTTTGCACACAGAATCATGAATCTGTGTTCATCCTTCGTATTGCATCTGTGATTTTCAGAAAACCTTTTTTTTTGGTGGGGCATTTATATACATTTTGCACAAAGAATCATGAATTTGTGTTCATCCTTCATATCGCATCTATGATTTTTAGAAAACCCTTTTTTTTGTGGCATTTACATACATGCCACTCAAGTCTTATGTATTTCATATCTACATCTAAACATTCATATTTGCATACATAACACTCAAATCTTTAATATCACATCAAAAATAACATCATCACTATCTTTTTAAAAGTGACATACACCTTTTCATGCATAATTTTATGATAACAAGGTTTTACAAGTATAAATATCAAGCTGGGGATATGAGATATGTGAATATATAAGAATTGTGCATATTGCATGTAAATTTCTCTCCTTTTTTGTTTTTGTTGACTATAAGTTTGTGGTTTTAATCAAGTTCTAGCCTGAAATAAATCATCAAAACTAACAACTTCTTACATGATTGAAATCTTAGTTACTTCGATATTGCTTATTCATAGATGGAATTAGTGCAATTGATATCATTATTAGCTTTAGCTCAACTATTTGTAATAAAATTTATGAATCCTCAATCTCCATTCATGCCGTTTAAGTGCCGCATGAAATGTTGAAGCTAATCTGTTCAAAGCTAAGTTACTATCATTTTGTAAACTTTTATCCACATCACAATTATTCTAATTTTTTTCCTCACAATCCGTTGGCAATAATAATCTTATCTAATCGTCTTATGGGGTGCATTCTTACCCTTTGTATAAGACCCCGTTTGGGGCAGCTTAAAATGAAAACGCCGTCTTACTGTTTGAATAACACATTTACCCTGCGTGCTCGAAATCGCGATTTCTATTTTACGAATGACGCAGCCCGCGGGATCATACCCGCAATCCGCGTTGCCTTGTCGCGTTTTCTCCTGAATTACTCCGCTACCCTCGAATAGCGATCGAACCCCTGCCCTTGCGCCTCTCGGATTCGGCATTTCTTCTTCCTTCGTTCGCGATCGATCTCGCAGACCCGCTCCCTGCTTCTTCGTGTTCCTTCAGCACGAGTGCTTAGAAAAGTATGCCGCTTTCTAGGGCGGAGAATTTGTGATCGAATAACATGGAGGAGGTGTTCAAGCCCTTCTATGAGAGGGCAGCTGAAGCTGAGGTAGGCAATGCAAATCTTCTCAATGAAATTCTGGATTGTTGCAATACTTGAATGCAATGTATTCACCTCTCATGCTTTCATGATTTCCTCTTCATTTCTTCTTCTCAATTCCCCTCTGGAGCGAGACAACTGGTTTGTTTCATTGACCTAGGCTATTTCAGTGTGGAAAGTGTTACATTAGTAAGGATTAAGGTTGTAACAAGGATTATTTGATTTTATTAAGCAGATGAATCTAGAAGAATGATATTACTGATCTTAGTTGTTTAAGGTTGTACAAATTAGAAATCAAAGAGGAACGCTCGGTGGTTAAAATTTTCAAGCAAAATTCATGTTTTCTTATTTTTCAAGCAAAATTCAGATTAATTAGTTTACACCTCAATTATGTTCATTTTCTGCTAAGTTTCGGAGTGATCAGATTTTATCTTGATGGTTATTCTACTTAATCTTATTTTTTTACCTATTTTAAATTCGTTTTATTATATTTAAATTCAGATGTAAAGCAAGTGATAAATTTCGGATTGGGGATTTTGTATGGGGGAAGATCCATGGCCACTTGTGGTGGCCTGGGCAAGTCTGCAACCCATCAGATGCATCAAAAGAAGCCAGGAATTCAGAACATCTTGATCATCATGTTCTACTGGTCTACTTCGGTGAAATTACATTAGCTTGGTGCAAACCTTCCGAATTGAACATTTATCTCATCAGAATAGCTCTCATAGCTTTATTAGTGTTGTTAAGGTTGCTATGCATGAGATAACGAACAATTTAAGCTCTGGATTGACTGTTATTGTGTGCCTTCAAAGAAAATTGTTCAATTTAGGATCAGTAAGAATAATGATATTAGCAAATCTTTCATCTGCCGCAATGCGTATATTTGTTCTTGCCAACAAGTATTGGTTGTCGCTTGAATTTGCTTATTTTAAAGCCTTAAATCTTTTTAAAACTTCCATAGCAACACGGTCTGTTTCCATGAACTATGTTATTTTTGCAAGAAAGGTGTTTGATCACAGCAAGCTATGTTGTTCCAATGGGTTTTACAGGTCAATCAATTTAAAATTAAGAAATTATATTTTGGTAGACTATAATTTAAAAGAAAAAATTAGAGAACAACTTAATTTTTTTCAAACAATAATATTAATCATCTTGCAATACATCAATTGGCACATCACTTGAAAGACACATCTCGACCTTTGTAACGACAGGAGGACTGCAAATTCTTAAGGTGGGCCGACAGGGAGTATGTTCTTATGATATCTGAACTGGACACCGCTGCTCAGAGTTCGTCGATATCAAAATTTCAAGACACTGCATCTGGTTCGAGTGCTTCCATTCATACTTATTTGTGTTCAGATATATCTGAGTTATATAAATGTAGCTCTACTTGTTTGTATTGTCTTGTCTTAGCATCTGATCTTTAATTTTGTTGATAAAATAATTTATTCTGTTACACATATTATTAATTCAAATAAAAAATTTGCAAATAAGCTGTTTACAAAACACACGAATCAAACAGCTCAACAACTTATTCAGAACAGGGGCAGATTGGTCATTTCTTCAGAATCAGTTGTTCTCAAAACACATTAACCAAACAGCCAGACAGATTATCCGGATCAGCTGTCCATCAGTAGATTATCAGGATAAGCTGCTTATCAGCAGAAGCTGGATGGGCTGCAGCTGCCCCAAAAAAACCCTAAATATAAACTACTAAGTTTATTTTTTATTATAATATATCTACAGCAAATGCACTCCAATAATTAGAAATAATAAATAATAAGAAAGCGATCATTCCACCGATGAGTATTTATACACAAAACTACAAAAAAAAAAATTAAATTTAAAATTTAAAATAATTTAAATATTAAAATTGTCGTCCAAAACTTCTTATCATGGAAATAAGAGAACGAAGCAATCAGTGGCAATATCTTTTCAATGTTAAACACATAAATTCATGGCAATAATTTTACCGTGTTAAGTGTATGAACCCATGATACATGTTGTCAATTACTTACCACATCCCACTACTTTCAACACCACCCTCCATCATTTCTTAATTTTCCTTCTAGTTTGTCGTACAACAATTTCAATAATCACATCTTTGCCACACAACGTAATATTAATGACAATTTTACAACTCAAGACTTACAAACATTGAACATAATTACACTAACTATATGTTTAGAAATTTATGAAGACTCTAAAAACTTTTCTTATTGTTTAACACTCCCAAAGCCCTTATCTATCTGAACCATCCAGTATTAATAATAGAGTTAAATCTATCGATATGCCCATTCTTATGTACTATAGATCCAATATAGTTGAATCTTACACCAAGTATCACCTTATCAATTAATAATATTGATTAATGATGATTAATATCACACCAACTAAAACTTTATAATTTATATTTGATCATTGTTTCACTAATCCTAAACCCTTTTATCTTTTAAATAATTTTTGACATAGTTCTAACTTGCCACTTAGACATCTCACTAATTAAAACGAAAAAAAGAATAAAGCAAGAAAATTCATTTAAATATATTAAACAAAAATTACAATAACCAGCATAATAGCAATTTAAAACTATATAAAAGAATCATACAACAAGGAACCACACATCAAATATATTGAGCAAACATTTTTAATCACCAATACAAATGAATTTGATCCTAATGATAATCCCTGCTGCAATCAAAATAATAATTTGAAACACTTTCAACATCCTACAATTAATACTGGTCAATGCCAATCATAAATATCTTCATAACTTTAGCAAAACTTTTTCCATATGTGCATGAACCAATTCTTGTGGCATCATTAAATACAAACTACGTGACAATTACAATAAAAATTAGTGCAAATAGCACTAAATGAAGTATTATTTGCAATTAATTTCCCTTGTCAATGCCAATTTAGATTAATGACATGCAAGCATCATTGATTCATTATAATTAGCATTTGCATCTTGCCTTTAGCTCATTTATAACATCTAGCTCATTTTTTAATAACACTGGATAATATATAATACTGATAAAAAGGATTTAAACACTGCAACAACAACAACAACAACAAAACCTTAATCCCACTACGTGGGGTCGGCTACATGAATCCTTTTTCTCCAATGCGTCCTATTTAGTGTCATATTTTCATTTAGTTCTAGTAAATTAACAACATTTTTTCTACAACAAGCCCGAGTCTTCCTACATATGTCTTTCTTAACATAAGTTGAATCTAAAACATCCACTAACCTAATCGAACCATCAGATGGTCGACATTTAATGTGNGGGCTCACTTCGTCATCAATTCTACCAACACAGTCATGGCAACTATCGTTTACAACCCCACCATACTATTTATTTCTTTATTTCCAAGAACAACATTTAATCCTTTCATGCTCAACAAGCACGGGCAACACCTACAGATGATGTAGGCTTGAAAGTATAAGCAAGAGTGCAATCATTTTTGTTTACTAGAAAATAGATTATTAGGGCTTTAAACCATTGTAAATATGGAATGCTTTAATTTTCCATTCATGTATTAAAAAAATTATGTTATTCCATTTTTATGTTTTTAAATGAAACATATTGAATATCTCTCATATTTTACTCATTATTCGCTATTATAATTCTTCTATATCTTAAATAGGATTTTTATTTTAATGTCAAAGTAACAATATTATAATGTTGCATGAAGCTCCTTTTGCAGGTTTAACTGGTACTAATCATAGAAATGAAGACGTCTAAACTCAGTTTAACAAGAAAACTACCGAACTTAAAGCATATTTTACAAGAAAATTGATGAAAATTAAATATTTTCCAACCAAAGGGCTTTGACGGTCCAAGAACATTATAAGGTGATGTGAGAAAGGTTTCAATAAATGACGAAAATTTTTGTGAACATGAAAATGTATGAGCGGGCAAAAAAAGAATTTGTGCTTTGATAGATTGTTCAGAATTCAAGTTGCGATCCAAAGATATGTATTTGTTGGAATAATTTGTTTTTAAATATTTCTAATTTATGCTTGAACTTTTTAAGATCTTGATGATTTGGCTAATGAATTTAGTAATTATAATTTGCATAGATGAATGATCGAACTCAATGAATTTTTGATGGGATTACACGCTGAAGCACTATTCAACTGGGATAGATGCGTTAATTTTCTTAATGGGATGTATTGCTAACCTTGTAGGAACTTCACGAGTAGTAGGAGTCAATTGAGCATAAGCGTTATGCAAATTATGAAGGCATCTTTTTGAGATTGTTTTAGGTTAGGATTTTAATGAAATGTCATCATTAGTTGATAAATGTGCTACCACTATTTCACAAGAAAGAAGTTTTTATTTGGGGATACTACTTGGCAAGAGATGCATTGACATTTCTACTTATTTTTCAATTTTAGCTTCACTCAAAATTAATAACAATAACCTGCACATAAGCTCAATAAGGATGAAAAAAATAATAACTTGGATCGTGTAAATGTGGTTTAGATGATTAAATATATTGTTAACTGCTATAGTAATTTTGAATATTTTTTTGTATGAACAGTGTAGATTATTAATCATTTCAGTCTTCTTGCATGAAATAATATATTTTCAAGCCTTATTTCATGAATTTCTTATGTTGAATCTTATATTTGGATTGAAAAAAAACATGACATGCAAATTAAAGTAATGACGAACTATGGAAGTGTTCTTGTAAAAATTGCATATAAATGTTTCATGTTGAGTTTTTCATTTGTGTTAATTTTTTTAAAATTAGGAGACAAGTAGATAAACATACAATGCCAGTGCATCTAGCTTATTGGAATGATCTAAATAGGCTTGGTCACATGATTTAAAGATAGAATTTTATTGTCAAAGCTATGTGAGAATGTTTTTTTCATTCATTTTTTGTTTGTCAAAAATTTCTTAAATCAAACTATGTATTGGAGAATGGATTACACCAATGTGCTTGGCTTGTCGAAAAGATTTTCTGCTTGGCCATATGGAAAATCAACGCAATTTTTATGGAAATATTTAACATAAATGTTTCATGCATTGCTTATAATCACGTTTAGTTTTGTCTCATTAGGGTTTAAATAATAAGCATGCAATATTTTACCATAAAAATGTGGTTGATAAATTAACAAGAATGAAGTATTTTTCCTTTTGTTTGATTTATTTGTCTGACATAAAATTTATTGATTTATATTTTAATTTTTAGTTTTGTTTGAATTTCAACTCTGAAAATTTTATTGAGTGAATAATATATGTATTTTACTTATTCACAAACAGTGTTTTTGGATTTATGCATGACCATTTCTTACTTTAAATTTAATAATAAGCTTGTATTTTGCATGAAATGAAACCATGACAGCAAAATCAACTTCTTTTGTCTTTGATATTATAATTTAATTTTTAAACTTATTTATTTTGCAATAGTAAAGAAGTATATTTTATATTATTTCTTATTTTTCAAGTTTTAAGTTATAAATCATATGTGCGTAATATGAAGCAATAATATATATTTTTTAATTATGTGATTTTTATCAGCATTTAACTTTTTTTCTCTTATAATTTAAAGGAAAAAATGAAGTGGGGGAATTACGTGCATACCAATGAATTCTTATGCATTTACATCCTTCATCGAATCTTTATATTTATTTTTATTACACCTTATCCTCTAATTGAAATAAAAATATACTAGTATTAATTTTTTTTGTGGTATAATACACATTTTCATGCATTTATTTTGATATCGTTTAGCTATTAAAGTGATTAAGTAAATATAGAAGATTAAGTGGTAGATATGTAAATACATTTGAACTCAGTTGTATGTATGTAAATTTTTCAAATAAAACGTGTCATTCTTAGGGTATGTTTGGGGCAGCTGCAACTTAATAATAAAATGTTGCTGCACAGAAGCTTCTGCGGATAAACTGACTATCTGTTTGTTTTTTGTAGTTTGAAAGTAACTGTGCTGCAGGTGTTTTTGAACAAATGACCATTCTGCTCCTGTATAATAATGTTTTTTGCAACAAAAGTGTCATACCAATATATTTTATACTTTACTAGCAACACCTCCACACGCCACCAACACCACACGGACACTTCCAACACCACCAACACCTCCATCACCACCACTGCCACCACACAAACACCTTCAACACCACCACCACTACCACCACACAAACACCTTCAACACCTTCAACACCTTCAACACCACCAACTCCTCCACACACTTACAAACACCACATAGACACCCGCAACACCTCCAACACCACCATTACAACACAAACACCTCCACACACCACCATACAAACTCCACACATCACCACACACCACTAGACACCACACAAACACCTCCAACAGCACCGGACACCACACAGACACCTCCAACACCACCAACACCTCCAAGGCCAACACGACCACCTCCACACACCAACAAACATCACACAGACACCTCACACACCACCACCCAGACTCCACACACCAGCAAACATCACACAGACCCCTCCACCATCTCCGCACCTCCACCTGACACCACTAGACACCAACACCACCAATTCCTCCAAGACCAACACCACCACCTCCACACATTCCATCAAACTATAAATCTGGCCACCTCCTCCACAATTGCTGTCAACAAATCAAGCACACCCTTTTAGCCATTTCTCAAATTATCACTTAAACACCAAAGGTAAAGACAAAGCCATAACCCATGTTTTGCATATACCGCGAAGTACATACAGTGCACCCAGAACATTGCAACCAACCCACCAAGCACCCTCCAACCAATTCTCAAATTCCCACTGAAACATCAAAGGTACATATAAAACCCCATTCCGTCATCCACATGTTTGCAAAAATGAATTCCAAATTATAAAGAGGATGCCACAAATCACAAAATCAAAATTTTCACTTCAAACCGCAAACGAGAAAGCCAGAAAACGCATTTGACCACCACCACCACACATTACTATCAACAAATGAAGCACTCTCTTTTAGCTATATCTCAAATTTCCAGTGAATCACCAAAGCTAAAGAAAAAAAACTCCATTCCATCCGCCATAAAGGGCACCTGAAACATTGCTATGAACAAACCAACCACATTCCGTCTGTCACACATTCGCAAAAAAAATGAAATTTAAATTAGAAAGAGAAAGCCGCAAATCGTAAAATCCAAATTTCCATTTCGAACCGCAAATGAGAAAGCTACAAAACGCAAAGAAAAAGTCATTCTATTGAAAAATATAGGTGATCTCGTGGGAGGACGAAGAACACAGTAAACCGAAGAGAGATTCGGAGATCTGAGGGAAGAGGGAGAGTAGAGAGCCAACCTGTTGCCACCAGAGAGAGATCGGAGGGAAGAGGGAAAGTTCAAAGGCAACCCATTGCCATCGGAGAGAGCCGTCAGAGAGGCGCGAGGGAGAGANGTTCAAAGGCAACCCATTGCCATCGGAGAGAGCCGTCAGAGAGGCGCGAGGGAGAGAGGACCCATCTAGTGAGGAGATCGAGAGGGATGAGGCCGAAAGAAAAGAGCATGGGTTCATTAACGTAATAGGGACGGGATAAAACGTGGGCCCGCAGCCCACATAAAAATTATCTTAATAAGCCACCGCGCTGCACTTTCCAAATGCACCGCCCTATGGTTCCTTGCCGCGCTGCAGTGAAGAAGTTGCCCCAAATGGGGCCTTAGTTTATGAGTTGGCGCGAGTCCTCACTTCTCTCTATAATAAGCCCTTGNAACCGCGCTGCACTTTCCAAATGCACCGCCCTACGATTCCTTGCCGCGTTGCAGTGAAGTTGCCCCAAATGGGGCCTTAGTTTATGAGTTGGCGCGAGTCCTCACTTCTCTCTATAATAAGCCCTTGACAAAACTGTTCTGTGAAGGGAGACCCAACTAACAGTAAGAGCATCAGCCTGATGGTTTCTGTATGTATGTAAACAGCCATTATAGTATATAAACATAAAATAATTTCAGAGAAATGTGTATATAGGATTTGTAGTGGAGAATTTGATCATAGTTTGCTCTTTAAATGAAATCCTTCATCATAGATTATTCGTTGTGAAAGATAAGTATAGAATGAGTATAAAGAAAAGACCGTTTTATATTCTCATACTCAAGCATACCATTTAATTACTCGTAATAGGAATTTATGTGACAAAAAAGAGCAACATAATCGAAAGTCTTGATTAAAATAAACAAATGGATTTGATTTCATTTAGGTGGAGCGGNACCATTTAATTACTCGTAATAGGAATTTATGTGACAAAAAAAGAGCAACATAATCGAAAGTCTTGATTAAAATAAACAAATGGATTTGATTTCATTTAGGTGGAGCGGCATCTCAAAAAATGAGTTCGCTTATTTTTTTCTGCTTGAAAATAATAAAATATACAAACTTATATATATATATATATATATGTATATATAATATCTATTACAAGTTACAACTCTGCAAAACCTTCTTGTAGATATTTTTTAATCTTGTTCACTAGGATAAAGATGATAAGATTAAGTGACGTGCAAATGAATGGTAAGATCTAAATGATCATGATTTGCTGAGATCTAAACTAATTAAATGATAATGATTTTATTTTAGTAGTGTTTAATGCCTTTTTATATTGTGCTGCTTGGACTAAAAGAAAAATTCTACAAGATTGCGGTGAGACCTGCAATGATCTATGCTGTTGAATGCTGGNCATTATATTGTACTGCTTGGACTAAAAGAAAAATTCTACAAGATTGCGGTGAGACCTGCAATGATCTATGCTGTTGAATGCTGGNTTTTTTATATTGTACTACTTGGACTGAAAGAAAAATTCTACAAGATTGCGGTGAGGCCTGCAATGATCTATGCTGTTGAATGTTGGCCTTTAAAAGAGAAGCATAATACTAAATTAAGTGTTGCCGAGATGAGAATGATTAGGTGGATGAGTGGTTTTACACTTAGAGACAAAGTGCAAAATGAATATTATCGTGATAGGGTTGGTGTAGCTCTAGTGACAGACAAAATTAGTGATGGTTGTCTTAGCTTGCTTCGTCACATTAAATGTCTACCATCTGATGGTCTGATTAGGTGAGTGGATGTTTTATATTCAACTTATGTTAAGAAAGACATATGTAGACCTAGGAAGACTCGGGCCTGTTGTAGAAAAAATGATGTTAATTTATTAGAACTAAATGAAAATATGACACTAAATAGGACGCATTGGAGAAAAAGGATTCATGTAGCCGACCCCACGTAGTGGCATTAAGGCTTTGTTGTTGTTGTTGTTGTTGTTGCAGTGTTTAAAGCCTTTTTATCAGTATTATATATTATCCAGTGTTATTCAAAAATGAGCTAGATGTTATAAATGAGCTAAAGGCAAGATGCAAATGCTAATTATAATGAATCAATGATGCTTGCATGTCATTAATCTAAAATTGGCATTGACAAGGGAAATTAATTGCAAATAATACTTCATTTAGTGCTATTTGCACTAATTTTTTTTAAAATTTTCACGTAGTTTGTATTTATTGATGCCGCAAGAATTGGTTCATGCACATAAGGAAAAAGTTTTGCTAAATTTATGAAGATATTTATGATTGGCATTGACCAGTATTAATTGTAGGATGTTGAAAGTGTTTCAAATTATAATTTTGATTGCAGCAGGGATTATCATTAGGATCAAATTCATTTGTATTGGTGATTAAAAATCTTTGCTCAATATATTTGATGTTTGGTTCCTTGGTGTATGATTCTTTTATATAGTTTTAAATTGCTATTATGCTGGTTATTGTAATTTTTGTTTAATATATTTAAATGAATTTTCTTGCTTTATCCTTGTTTTCGTTTTAATTAGTGAGATGTCTAAGTGGCAAGTTAGAACTATGTCAAAAATTATTTAAAAGATAAAAGGGTTTAGGATTAGTGAAACAATGATCAAATATAAATTATAAAGTTTTAGTTGGTGTGATATTAATCATCATTAATCAATATTATTAATTGATAAGGTGATACTTGGTGTAAGATTCAACTATATTGGATCTATAGTACATAAGAATGGCCATATAGATAGATTTAACTCTAGAATTAATACTGGATGTTTCAAATAGATAAGGGCTTTGGGAGTGTTAAACAATAAGAAAAGTTTTTAGAGTCTTCATAAATTTCTAAACATATAGTTAGTGTAATTATGTTCAATGTTTGTAAGTCTTGAGTTGTAAAATTGTCATTAATATTACGTTGTGTGGCAAAGATGTGATTATTGAAATTGTTGTATGGCAAACTAGAAGGAAAATTAAGAAATGATGGATGGTGGTGTTGAAAGTAGTGGGATGTGGTAAGTAATTGACAGCATGTATCATGGGTTCATACGCTTAACATGGTAAAATTATTGCCATGAATTTATGTGTTTAACATTGAAAAGATATTGCCACTGATTGCATCGTTCTCTTATTGCCATGATAAGAAGGTTTGGTCGACAGTTTTAATATTTAAATTATTTTAAATTCTAAATTTCAATCTTTTTTTTTGGTAGTTTTGTGTATAAATGCTCATTGATGGAATGATCGCTTTCTTATTATTTATTATTTTTAATTATTGGAGTGCATTTGATGAAGATATATTATAATAAAAAATAAACTTAGTGGTTTATATTTAAGGTCTTTTTGGGGCAGCTGCAGCTTATCCAGCTTCTGCTGATAACAAGCTTATCCTGATAATCTGCTGATGGGCAGCTGATCCTGATAATCTGTCTGGCTGTTTGGTTAATGTATTTTAAGAACAACTAATTTCGGAGAAATGACCAATCTGCCCCTGTTCTAGATAAGATGTTGAGCTGTTTGATTCATGTGTTTTGTAAACAGCTTATTTGCAAATTTTTTATTTGAATTAATAATATGTTTAGCAGAATAAGTTATTTTATCAACAAAATTAAAGATCAGATGCTAAGACAAGACAATACAAACAAGTAGAGCTACATTTATATAACTCAAATATATCTGAACACAAATAAGCAGGAATGGAAGCACTCGAACCAGATGCAGTGTCTTGAAATTTTGATTTCGACGAACTCTGAGTAGCGGTGTCCAGTTCAGATATCATAGAAACATACTCCCTGTCGGCCCACCTTAAGAATTTGTAGTCCTGTCGTTACAAAGGTCGAGATGTGTCTTTCAAGTGATGTGCCAATTGATGTATTGCAAGATTATTAATATTATTGTTTGAAAAAAATAAAGTTGTTCTCTAATTTTTTCTTTTAAATTATAGTCTACCAAAATATAATTTCTTAATTTTAAATTGATTGATTTGTAAAACGAATTGGAACAACATAGCTTGCAGTGACCAAGCACCTTTCTTGCAGAAATAACATAGTTCATGGAAACAGATCGTGTTGCTATGGAAGTTTTAAAAAGATTTAAGGCTTTAAAATAAGCAAATTCAAGTGACAACCAATACTTGTTGGCAAGAACAAATATACGCATTGCGGCAGATGGAAGATTTGCTAATATCATTATTCTTACTGATCCTAAATTGCACAATTTTCTTTGAAGGCACACAATAACAATCAATCCAAACCTTAAATTGTTCTTTATCTCATGCAGAACAACCTTAACAACACTAATAAAGCTATGAGAGCTATTCTGATGAGATAAATGTTCAATTCGGATGGTTCTCACCAAGCTAATGTAATTTCACCGAAGTAGTCCACTAGAACATGATGATCTAGATGTTCTGAATTCCTGGCTTCTTTTGATGCATCTGTTGGGTTGCAGACTTGCCCAGCCCACCACAAGTGCCATGGATCTTCCCCCATACAAAATCCCCAATCCGAAATTCATCACTTGCTTTACATCTGAATTGAAATATAATAAAACGAATTTAAAATAGGTAAAAAAATAAGATTAAGTAGAATAACCATCAAGATAAAATCGGATCACTCCGAAAGTTAGCAGAAAATGAACATAATTGAGGTGTAAACTAATTAATTTGAATTTTGCTTGAAAAATAAGAAAACATGAATTTTGCTTGAAAATTTTCAGCACTGAGCGTTCCTCTTTGATTTCTAATTTGTACAACCTTAAACAACTAAGATCAGTAATATCGTTCTTTTAAATTCATCTTCTTAATAAAATCAAATAATCCTTGGTACAACCTTAATCCTTACTAATGTAACCCTTTCCACACTGAAACAGCCTAGGGCAATGAAACAAACCAGTTGTCTCGCTCCAGAGGGGAATAGAGAAGAAGAAACGAAGAGGAATCATGAAAGCATGAGAGGTGAATACATTGCATTCAAGTATTGCAACAATCCAGAATTTCATTGAGTTGCATTGCCTACCTCAGCTTTAGCTGCCCTCTAATAGAAGGGCTTGAACACCTCCTCCATGTTATTCGATCACAACTTCTCCGCCCTAGAAAGAGGCATACTTTTCTAAGCACTAGTGCTGAAGGAACACGAAGAAGCAGGGAGCGGGTCTGCGAGCTCGATCGCGAACGAAGGAGGAAGAAATGCCGAATCCGAGAGGTGCAGGGGCAGGGGTTCGATCGCGATTCGAGGGTAGCAGAGTTATTCAGGAGAAAACGCGACAAGGCAACGCAGACCGCATGTATGATCCCGCGGGCGGCGTCATTCGTAAAATAAAAACCGCGATTTCGAGCACGTGGGGTAAACATGTTATTCAAATAGTAAGATGGCGTTTTCGTTTTAAGCTGCCCCAAACGGGGCCTTATACAAAGGGTAAGAATGCACCCCATAAGACGATTATATAAGATTGTTATTGCCAACGGATTGTGAGGAAAAAGTTAGAATAATTGTGATGTGGATAAAAGTTTACAAAATGATAGTAACTTAGCTTTGAACAGATTAGCTTCAACATTTCATGTGGCACTTAAACGACATGAATGGAGATTGAGGATTCATAAATTTTATTACAAATAGTTGAGCTAAAGCTAATGATGATATCAATTGCACTAATTCCATCTATGAATAAGCAATATCGAAGTAACTAAGATTTCAATCATGTAAGAAGTTGTTGTTAGTTCTGATGATTTATTTCAGGCTAGAACTTGATTAAAACCACAAACTTATAGTCAACAAAAACGAAAAAGGAGAGAAATTTACATACAATTTGCACAATTCTTATATATTCACATATCTCATATCCACAACTAGATATTTATACTTGTAAAACCTTGTTATCATAAAATTATGCATGAAAAGGTGTATTTCACTTTAAAAAGATAGTGATGATGTTATTTTTGATGTGGTATTAAAGATTTGAGTGTTATGTATGCAAATATGAATGTTTAGATGTTGATATGAAAATACATAAGACTTGAGTGGCATGCATGTAAATGCCACAAGAAAAAGGGTTTTCTAAAAATCATAGATGTGATATGAAGGATGAACACAAATTCATGATTCTTTGTGCAAAATGTATATAAATGCCCCACCAAAAAAAAAGGNAGGTTTGCACCAAGCTAATGTAATTTCACCGAAGTAGACCAGTAGAACATGATGATCAAGATGTTCTGAATTCCTGGCTTCTTTTGATGCATCTGATGGGTTGCAGACTTGCCCAGGCCACCACAAGTGGCCATGGATCTTCCCCCATACAAAATCCCCAATCCGAAATTTATCACTTGCTTTACATCTGAATTTAAATATAATAAAACGAATTTAAAATAGGTAAAAAAATAAGATTAAGTAGAATAACCATCAAGATAAAATCTGATCACTCCGAAACTTAGCAGAAAATGAACATAATTGAGGTGTAAACTAATTAATCTGAATTTTGCTTGAAAAATAAGAAAACATGAATTTTGCTTGAAAATTTTAACCACCGAGCGTTCCTCTTTGATTTCTAATTTGTACAACCTTAAACAACTAAGATCAGTAATATCATTCTTCTAGATTCATCTGCTTAATAAAATCAAATAATCCTTGTTACAACCTTAATCCTTACTAATGTAACACTTTCCACACTGAAATAGCCTAGGTCAATGAAACAAACCAGTTGTCTCGCTCCAGAGGGGAATTGAGAAGAAGAAATGAAGAGGAAATCATGAAAGCATGAGAGGTGAATACATTGCATTCAAGTATTGCAACAATCCAGAATTTCATTGAGATGATTTGCATTGCCTACCTCAGCTTCAGCTGCCCTCTCATAGAAGGGCTTGAACACCTCCTCCATGTTATTCGATCACAAATTCTCCGCCCTAGAAAGCGGCATACTTTTCTAAGCACTCGTGCTGAAGGAACACGAAGAAGCAGGGAGCGGGTCTGCGAGATCGATCGCGAACGAAGGAAGAAGAAATGCCGAATCCGAGAGGCGCAAGGGCAGGGGTTCGATCGCTATTCGAGGGTAGCGGAGTAATTCAGGAGAAAACGCGACAAGGCAACGCGGATTGCGGGTATGATCCCGCGGGCTGCGTCATTCGTAAAATAGAAATCGCGATTTCGAGCACGCAGGGTAAATGTGTTATTCAAACAGTAAGACGGCGTTTTCATTTTAAGCTGCCCCAAACGGGGTCTTATACAAAGGGTAAGAATGCACCCCATAAGACGATTAGATAAGATTATTATTGCCAACGGATTGTGAGGAAAAAAATTAGAATAATTGTGATGTGGATAAAAGTTTACAAAATGATAGTAACTTAGCTTTGAACAGATTAGCTTCAACATTTCATGCGGCACTTAAACGGCATGAATGGAGATTGAGGATTCATAAATTTTATTACAAATAGTTGAGCTAAAGCTAATAATGATATCAATTGCACTAATTCCATCTATGAATAAGCAATATCGAAGTAACTAAGATTTCAATCATGTAAGAAGTTGTTAGTTTTGATGATTTATTTCAGGCTAGAACTTGATTAAAACCACAAACTTATAGTCAACAAAAACAAAAAAGGAGAGAAATTTACATGCAATATGCACAATTCTTATATATTCACATATCTCATATCCCCAGCTTGATATTTATACTTGTAAAACCTTGTTATCATAAAATTATGCATGAAAAGGTGTATGTCACTTTTAAAAAGATAGTGATGATGTTATTTTTGATGTGATATTAAAGATTTGAGTGTTATGTATGCAAATATGAATGTTTAGATGTAGATATGAAATACATAAGACTTGAGTGGCATGTATGTAAATGCCACAAAAAAAAGGGTTTTCTAAAAATCATAGATACGATATGAAGGATGAACACAAATTCATGATTCTTTGTGCAAAATGTATATAAATGCCCCACCAAAAAAAAAGGTTTTCTGAAAATCACAGATGCAATACGAAGGATGAACACAGCTTCATGATTCTGTGTGCAAAATCAAGTTTCGGGTCTTTAATTATTACATATGCATCTTAAAATTGGTAGATTTGTTCTATTCATGTTATATTATGGGTCTTTAATTATTACATATGCNCTGTAATGAGCTGCACATAGGCTGTAATCAAGTCGAGTCGAGCTGATTATACTATAGATTAGACTTGGCTTGGTTTGGTTATAATTTGTTAATGTTCGGCTTGAGCTTGTGTCGAATTTTCACATATTGTTTAAGCTTGACTTATTTAAATATTTTAATACTTTAAATTGATTTGTTTATTGCAGGACGAGTATTTAAATGAGTTAAAAATTCAAATAAGTATTCAAATACTCATATAAAAATTTTAATATAAATCTAAATAAATGAACAATTTAATAAATCAGATAAGAAAATGAATTGATCGACATAATCTCATCTATNCATTGAAAAGATATTGCCACTGATTGCTTCGTTCTCTTATTTCCATGATAAGAAGTTTTGGACGACAATTTTAATATTTAAATTATTTTAAATTTTAAATTTAATTTTTTTTTTTGTAGTTTTGTGTATAAATACTCATCGGTGGAATGATCGCTTTCTTATTATTTATTATTTCTAATTATTGGAGTGCATTTGCTGTAGATATATTATAATAAAAAATAAACTTAGTAGTTTATATTTAGGGTTTTTTTGGGGCAGCTGCAGCCCATCCAGCTTCTGCTGATAAGCAGCTTATCCTGATAATCTACTGATGGAAGCAACCTTAACAACACTAATAAAGCTATGAGAGCTATGATGAGATAAATGTTCAATTCGGAAGGTTTGCACCAAGCTAATGTAAATTTCACCGAAGTAGACCAGTAGAACATGATGATCAAGATGTTCTGAATTCCTGGCTTCTTTTGATGCATCTGATGGGTTGCAGACTTACCCAGGCCACCACAAGTGGCCATGGATCTTCCCCCATACAAAATCCCCAATCCGAAATTCATCACTTGCTTTACATCTGAATTGAAATATNCAGCTGATCCGGATAATCTGTCTGGCTGTTTGGTTAATGTGTTTTGAGAACAACTGATTCTGAAGAAATGACCAATCTGCCCCTGTTCTGAATAAGTTGTTGAGCTGTTTGATTCGTGTGTTTTGTAAACAGCTTATTTGCAAATTTTTTATTTGAATTAATAATATGTGTAACAGAATAAATTATTTTATCAACAAAATTAAAGATCAGATGCTAAGACAAGACAATACAAACAAGTAGAGCTACATTTATATAACTCAGATATATCTGAACACAAATAAGTATGAATGGAAGCACTCGAACCAGATGCAGTGTCTTGAAATTTTGATATCGACGAACTCTGAGCAGCGGTGTCCAGTTCAGATATCATAAGAACATACTCCCTGTCGGCCCACCTTAAGAATTTGCAGTCCTCCTGTCGTTACAAAGGTCGAGATGTGTCTTTCAAGTGATGTGCCAATTGATGTATTGCAAGATGATTAATANTTGAAAAGATATTGCCACTGATTGCTTCGTTCTCTTATTGCCATGATAAGAAGTTTTGGACGACAATTTTAATATTTAAATTATTTTAAATTTTAAATTTCAATTTTTTTTTGGTAGTTTTGTGTATAAATGATATCGGTGGAATGATCGCTTTCTTATTATTTATTATTTCTAATTATTGGAGTGCATTTGCTGTAGATATATTATAATAAAAAATAAACTTAGTAGTTTATATTTAGGGTCTTTTTGGGGCAGCTGCAGCCCATCCAGCTTCTGCTGATAAGCAGCGTATCCTGATAATCTACTGATGGGCAGCTGATCCGGATAATCTGTCTGGCTGTTTGGTTAATGTATTTTGAGAACAACTGATTCTGAAGAAATGACCAATCTGCCCCTGTTCTGAATAAGCTGTTGAGCTGTTTGATTTGTGTGTTTTATAAACAGCTTATTTGCAAATTTTTTATTTGAATTAATAATATGTGTAGCAGAATAAGTTATTTTATCAACAAAATTAAAGATCAGATGCTAAGACAAGACAATACAAACAAGAAGAGCTACATTTATATAACTCAGATATATCTGAACACAAATAAGTAGGAATGGAAGCACTCGAACCAGATGCAGTCTTGAAATTTTGATATCGACGAACTCTGAGCAGCGGTGTCTAGTTCAGATATCATAGAAACATACTCCCTGTCGGCCCACCTTATGAATTTGCAGTCCTCTTGTCGTTACAAAGATCGAGATGTGTCTTTCAAGTGATGTGCCAATTGATGTATTGCAAGATGATTAATATTATTGTTTGAAAAAAANGTAGTACATCATTTTACATGCCAAAGAAAAGAAAAAAAAATGTAGGACTATTCATTAAGTTGGAGGCTGAACTGTTGTAGGAAAGTATATCATAAATTGTACAATTATGTCTTGCCAAACTTGAAATTAAACAAAACTTGCATTTATGCTTAGATGCCTTAACTGTTAAAGCTGCAATTGAACATCTCATCTTCAATGTTTATTAGATGTTTTGAATTGTTGCTTTTCACGTTACTTGGTTCTTGCTAAAGATTATGTTTTCTCCATTTCTATCATTTGTGGAGGGTGGAGGATATTAAGTAACCTAGCGATCCTGCAATGCCAATAGGTCAAGTGCTGATCTTGCTTATGTTGTGAACTTAGATGGATATAGAGAAGAGCCAATGGAGTTCTAGAAGGTTGGAAACGGCCAAAATTTCTTTTATTATAGATCAAGGCTATCCAAAATAAGCACAAACGCACATATAATATGATGAGAAATTTAACGGCAATGATTAGAAAAAGCTATATTAAAATATCATCCGTGTTCCATGGATTATATAACCAGGATTAAATGGTTAAAAGATATTCATTTTCTCAAAAAGATAAATAGGCTAAAAATAGTAACAAATACATGGATGAAACGGGTTTGTGCTCTTGCATCAAAATGTCTAAAATGTGTGAAGTTTTTTTATTATTGGTTTGCACTTGGAATGTAATCTGTGTTTCATGTAAAAATCCCTGAAGTAGTGTTATTTTATAGCCCTGAATGCCATTTGACTTTGCAACAATCATATAGTTTGTTCTTTTTGATTTATTATTTTGCTAATTTCATTATTTGTCGTAAGTAACTATTGCATTGTTTTATCACATTTTTGAGGCACAAATCACTGATGTTCAGAGCTCTTAATAGTTGGTATTGCAAATGTTTATGCTGGTCTTTTTGCATTCTAACACTAACTTATAGTGACACCAGGTTTTACCAATAGAAGCGCAATTTATAATTTTAAAATATATTTTGGTTTTTGACTAATTAATAGGTAATTGAAATATATATATATTGAATCCAAGAAAGTTTTTGATGTTTTAAAAATGAATAACTCATATTGAGTTGTTAGATATATTATTCATTTTATCTGTTCATGGAATGCTGGACTATGTCTTGAAGAAATGCTATTTTGTTCCTTTTTGTTTTTTTGGGGTAAACATATTAGTCTTTTGTGCTGATTTGCTAAACTTTTTTGATCTGTCATTCTTTTGTTCCTCATTACATCTTTCCCACTTATTTTCTCCAGTTTTTCATTCTGTAAGTTTAGTGGTTTATGTATGTTAGAAACTAAACTAAAAACGGCTGAGTATGTTTTTGCATTTATTCAAGATGTGGAGTGAAATTAGTCCTGGAAACTTGGGCATGTTCTTTTCCAGGGTTCTTTCAACCTGAAATTGAAATATATTTATGTATTTTATGTCATATCTAGCAAATTTTCTTGAAGATGCTGCAACAATGTTATAAAAAAATTGTAAATAGGGCAATCAGGATAAATAACGTACTTGAAACCACTCTGCCATTATTTGTCAAAATACATACCTATTTTTTGGACCGTCTGTTTGTAGTTGGCAATCAAAATACGCTTGTGTTGTGGCTTAGTAGAATGAAGAATGTCCATGTCACTCTTACATGCTATTTAAACTGGCTTCATTGACAACATTAATATGATTCTTACATTATTACTCTTTCCTAAGGTGATATTTTGTTACCATGCCTTCTTTTTAATGTATTTGCATATCTTTTTAGAATTTCATTCTGAATTAACTTTTTAAGATTCTAAACGTTTTTAAACGTTGCATGTATTTTCAGGAGCTATGGGCCTTGTTGATTATACTAACTATGAGGATATGAAATATGCTGTAAGCCTGCTCTTTGATTTATTTATTATTTTTTTACTAATTTTTATTTGGAATAATATTTATTTATTTATTTTTTCAACAGGTTCGCAAGCTTGATGACACTGAGTTTAGAAATCCTTATGGAAAATCCTATATTCGGGTTAGACTGCTATCTAAATAAAGTTTTT
>JXCR01132039.1:29247-40315 GCA_002079205.1 Phalaenopsis hybrid cultivar
AAGTAAACAAATACTAAAAATAAGACTATCTAAAAGGGTATACGTCCAATGGCTTTATGCTTGCTGCATCAGTTTGCTTGGCAACTATACCTTAGCTAAACTTTGTTTTCTCAATTAATAAAGGTTGTTAATTTGAAAATACAATTAATGTCAATAAGAACTTTATATTATATGTCTAAAGTTAGCCTAATAATAAAATAGCTAGCATATTTTGAGGAATCAGCCTTTGGGAAATTTCTTTGGACCGACTATCTTAATTCATGTTTTGGTCATATAATTTTTAATTTATTGCAATTAGGTCATATCGTATGGAAGCCAGCAACCATTTTGGGACGCTTTTATATGATTTAAAAAGTAGATTTTTTGGCAGTTTATTTTGCCTTGCAGCTCCGGATATTATTTTTGGCCTGCAATGTTCATTCTCTAGTTCGTTCTAATGTGGCTGTCTATTCAAAACCTTTTTTCTAATTAATTTTCGGCTTAATTTAAATGTCTGTTAGCAGCACGCTGAAACTGTCAAAGAATTTTACAGACTCCTTAAATTTGTGATGTTGCAACTTTTGAAAGCACTTCCGTGCCAACCTGGAGAATAAATTTACTCTTCTTTTAATGCTACGCCTTGATGTAACAGGCTAATTTGTTAACGCTGCTTGTGTTTTTGAGTGACTACCTGAATAATCCAAATGGAACCCTTGCAAATCCTCTGTGAGCCTAACTATTGCTTGCTATTAGGTGAAAGTATACGAGGGAAGTATGTCAAGGAGCCCAAGTCGAAGCAGAAGCCTTAGTAGAAGTCCCAGAAAAAGAAAGAGTCGAAGGTATGCCTGTTAATTATTTTACTGCTTTGGCAGTTCTGAATATGTTGGGTGCCTAATTTTAACTTGATATTTATTTTGTAGCAATTCCATTGACCGTCATGGTGTGAAACGGGCTTCTAAATCAATTTCTCCAAGGCTCAAGTCTGCTTCCCCAGCCAGGTTGCCTTGTTACATTTGATTCTTAGCTTGTTATTCTGCAAGGCTTTTAACTGCTTTTTATACTTTTCCAACTGTCTTTGCTATTTCGACTATAAGCAACTGTAATTGTGATCGTCACTAAAGGTACCTAAAATGCTGTATTTTGTATCTTATCTAGCACTCTTAATACTTAGGCCTGTAAATGAACGGGCGCATTTGATGAATAACTCGAATGTGGCTTGATTAATGTACTCGATCATGTTTGTCCAAATTCATAAATAAGTTTGAGATTTTTTTAAAACTTAGAGGTTAATTGAACTAAATTTGAAAATAGTTAAACTCATTTGTTACTGTTCACGAACAAGTTTGTTTGTTGTTTAACAAGTAACATGTTAATTATATATTATTTAAATAAAATTTAATTAACTTGAACTTATTTATTATGCATTTAATAATAACATATTATAATTTAAATCAGTATGCATGTAAATTTGATGCAATTTATTATTATTATTTTTATATCAATGAACTAATTTGTTAGTGTTTTTCATATTATTTGATTAAGGAAAACCTGCTTACAATTTATATAATATTTTATTTGGTATAGCTAAAAGCTAATTTAAAATTTATTTAATTGCTTATTTATTTAGATTTGTAAATTCATTTATTTACAACTTTATATAAGAAACCAAATTCTAATTCTAATTTTTTATTTGTTTACTAGCCTTATATGAAAATTTAAGTATGAATCAAAATTTGAATTTTATTTGAAAAATTAGGTATTCATTTGAATTTCTTGGTTATTCAATTAAAATAAATTTCAAATACAATTCATTTATGATCATTAAAAAGCAACATGAACATGTATGTGAAAGTTCTGGTTAATCTCAATTGAATATCAATAACTTATGAGTCAACCAAGCCAAGTCCAATCCACAACTTGGCTCTATTACGGTCCTATTAGTATCTTTGTTTTTCTGTAGTTTGCTTGTTTTCATGACTTTTGTTTATTTTCTGTGACTGCAGGTNATTTTTTTTAAACTTAGGGGTTAATTGAACTAAATTTGAAAATGGTTAAACTCATTTGTTACTGTTCACGAACAAGTTTGTTTGTTGTCTAACAAGTAACATGTTAATTATATATTATTTAAATAAACTTTAATTAACTTGACTTATTTATTATGCATATAATAATAACATATTATAATTTAAATCAGTATACATGTAAATTTGATGCAATTTCTTATTATTTTTTTATATCAATGAACTAATTTGTTAGTAATTTTCATATTATTTGATTAAGGAAAACTTGCTTACAATTTATATAATATTTTATTTGGTATAGCTAAAAGCTAATTTAAAATTTATTTAATTGCTTATTTATTTAGATTTGTAAATTCATTTATTTACAACTTTATATAAGAAACCAAATTCTAATTCAAATTTTTTATTTGTTTACTAGCCTTATATGAAAATTTAAGGATGAATAAAAATTTGAATTTTATTTGAAAAATTACGTATTCATTTGAATTTCTTGTTTATTCAATTAAAATAAATTTCAAATACAATTCATTTATGATCATTAAAAAGCCAACATGAACATGTATGTGAAAGTTCTGGTTAATCTCTAATTGAATATCAATCACTTATGAGTCAACCAAGCCAAGTCCAATCCACAACTTGGCTCTATTATGGCCCTATTAGTATCTTTGTTTTTCTGTAGTTTGCTTGTTTTCATGACTTTTGTTTATTTTCTGTGACTGCAGGTCGACGTCAAGATCAAGGTCACGTTGATCCTGCGAGGTATGCTGCTTTCATATGTTTTCATGTCTATCTGATATAAGTGGAATATCTATTTGAACTGCATATCTATTTCTGTTTATAGCTAAATTTATGCATAACACATCTCTCATCTTGCCATCCCTAATGCATTCGTGTGAGCGCACATAGGATGAAGCTTATAATTTTAAGTTTCGATTTGGCCTGCTTGTGATCGTCTCTTTGAGATTTCATCGTACAAAAATTTTGAATTTTCGTTGGATTCATGCCTTTCATGGATGCTATGCTTTATTGTTAATCATCTCATTCTGATTAGAGAGGTGGTTGTCCACATGGCTTAAATAGATTTGCATTCCAAGACTATTGTTCCATAATTTTTAAATGGGCGTGAATGATCCCGTGTAGATCATTTGATTCTTTCACGATGGTTTTCCTTATCCTCTTAGTCATGAAAGTTTATTTGTCTTTTAGCAGCGGATTAGGAAATTTCATGAACATTTTCGAACAATCTTATGGCCAATTTGTATATTTTAGAGTTGGAAGGGAAATTCATCAAATGGAATTGGCTTGATAACGTTAGATCTTAAGGGTGCTTATGTAAAGTCTCTGGCATAATTATGTGATTCAGAGGATCTGACCCTATGGAGGCATTATCACCTCTACTCTTGGGTAAACTATTTTCTTCCCGGCATTTTAAAGTACATGATAGCTCCTTCTCACATGATTTTTAGAAGTTGTGATATTTTTTCTCTCTCTAGGCAATCTTCAAGTCCAATTATTCAGATATTCTAATTTGTTGGCCTGACATTTCCGTGTATTTATAGGAATTTCATTACTATTTTATCCATGAAGATTTAAATACATACCACTTAATTGATATGTGTTTACATATCTAACACCTAAACTTCAATTTTTACATATATGCACTTTTTTTTTCACATATTATCACCTGTGCATGAAAAGTGTATTTCGGGTGAGTTAAAATAGTAATTAATATTTTCGACGTGATGATGCAAAAAAATGAAGTAAAGGTGTTAGAGATGTAAATAGATTAGAATTGGATGGCATCTATCTAAACGCCTCTTTTATCTATTCTAAACTTTGTTCCTTGTTATTTTAATTCCATATTCTAGCACGTTGATGTTACATACATGCCACCACCTTTTTTTTTTAACGTTTACACTTACTTGTTCAGGTGTGTGCCATGTTGTCTTCAGCTGTGCAGGATGGGCAGCTGGGACGCCGCAACATGCAGCANTCGTACAAAAATTTTGAATTTTCGTTGGATTCATGCCTTTCATGGATGCTATGCTTTATTGTTAATCATCTCATTCTGATTAGAGAGGTGGTTGTCCACATGGCTTAAATAGATTTGCATTCCAAGACTATTGTTCCATAATTTTTAAATGGGCGTGAATGNACCAACTATTTTTTTCTCACTACTATAAATCACTATATATTCTTCAAGCAATAAGTAATATTTATAACATGCATAACACGGGAAGGAATTACTCCCGACTAATAAAGAAAACTAAGTAAACAAATATTGATAATAAGACTATATAAAAAGAAATGGGTTCCATGATGTTATGCTGGCTGCATGAGGGGCCTCCCTCCTTATAAGAATTCGTGTCAAGTTCGGTTGCTATAGTAGAGCTGCCATCTGTTGGTTTGTAGTGATAGAGATCAGAAACATTGAAAGTAGGTGAAATGAGAAGGTTAGAAGGGAGTTCGACGACCTATGCGTGGTCATTAATTTTTTGGAGAATGGGGCCCCAGTTTCTTCGGCTTTAGCTTAGAATAGGTTCCGATAAGAAAGCATTCCTTCCTTAAATGCACCATAACTAGATCCCTCACATTAAATTCTTTAACGTTTATGCCATCCCCCTGTTTTTTTGTATTTAAATGAAGTGTCCTGTAGCTTTTGCCGCACATTTTGTAACATTGCTTCCAAATTGGATGCATTTTTAGCAGGTCTCGACAGAATAGCTAAATCTGCAATTACATTAGGGGATTTAGTGTAAAAAACGTTGGATGAGGAGAAACCTGCGAACGATTGACGGTGAAGTTAAAGCAAACTCAGCCTCATATAAGGCTTCATCCCACTGTTTTGGTCTTTCACTAGTCAGGCATTTCAGCATAATGCCCAATGATCTGTTAACTACTACAGTCTGACTGTTAGGTTGCGGGTGATATGCTGAACTGAAATTTATTTGTGTGGAATCTTTTCAATAATTCCCATCTGAAGCAGCTCATAAACTTCACATCATGATCAGCCGTGGAACTACAGGGAACTCCATGAAGTCTTGAAATGTGACTCACATCCAATGCCCGCTTACAAGGAATAAAATGCATCGTCTTAGAAAGTTGATCTACTACCACCATTATAGAATTGACTCCATGTTGAGTTTTAGGTAAACCCAACACGAAATCTATGCTCAAATCTTTTCAAATAGTGTTAGGAATGGATTTAGGAGTGTATAAACCAATGTTTTGAGTAGTTCCCTTGCACCTTTGACAAATATAACATCTCTCCACAAATCGGTAAACATCCCTTCGACATTTAGGCTAAAAGAACTTTGATTTAACCAAGTCTAAAGTCTTATCTCTGCCCATATGTGTAGCCAACCCTCCACCATGCAATAACTTTATGAGTTGAAGACGTATTGGAACACATAATTGATTGTCCTTGGACAAGAATCACCTAAGAAATGAGTATCCTTCCGTAGGCTCATTTGTTATACACCTTTCCCATGGAATAGCAAAGTCTTCGTTACTGACATAAAATTCTTGCAGCTTCAGTTTGTAAAGCTTCTAGAAGATCTGACCTTCGGTTTAACACATCATCCAGTTGATTACAACAACTTGCCTTGTGTTTAAAGTCAAAACCAAATTGTTGTAGGAATTGTATCCTCTAGACATGCATACGGCCCAAGTTCCTTTGAGAGTTGAGAAACTGTAAAGGAATGATACTTGCTAAATAGGACGAACTCTTGATGAAGTAAATAGTGCTCTCGATGCTTCAAATCTCTACCTCAACATAGAATTCTTGTTCATAGGTGGATCGGCTTTGTCATGTAGGACTTAGCTTTTCACTTAAGTATTCAATTAGCTTACGCTACTGTGATAAAATCACTCATATTCCAAGTGCTGAAGCATCCGCCTCCATTTGAAAAGATTTACTAAAACCAAGAATAAATAGAAGTGGGGATTTGCATAATTTTTTCTTGACTAATTCAAAGCTGTCCTATTGTGTCTTTTCTAGGGTTGTAAGTGTGTCAAGTTGACTCGTGTGCCGGCTTGATAAGTGGCTCGTGAACTGAGCTTGATAAGCTAACAAGCCAAGCTCAAGCTAACCCTTACTCGACTTGTGAGTCGGCTCAATCGAAAAATTTTTAATATAAAATATATTAAAAATATATCAAATTTGAAGAATTTAACTTTAAAGTATTAAAATAGTTTAAAAAGTGATATTTTGTATTCTATATTAAAAGATTCCTTATTATCTCTTTCCTAATTGCTCAATTTATTTATTATATTATTATAGCTCTTCCTTAAATTACTATTATTTTCTTTCTTTTATAATAAACTTGACATCTCGAGTTTGTAGACTTATGCTCGAGCTCAAACTCGATAAAATTAATCAAGCTCAAGCTCACACTGAGGGTGGCTCGAGCCTGACTCGACTCGTTTACACCCCTAGTTTTTCCTCAGTAAAATGGTTTTCCCTTCTGGTAGTTAGAGATGGGAGCTACAGGAGAGCTAAAATTCTTAACAAACCTCTTGTAGAAACTAGCTAAACCCAAGAAACTTCTGATATTGGTCACAGAAAATTGAGGTGGCCAAGAATGAATAACTTCCACTTTCGTATGGTCCGTCATAACGCCATCAACACCCACAATGAAGCCAAAAAAGTGAACTTGG
This sequence comes from Phalaenopsis hybrid cultivar, assembly GCA_002079205.1. Taxonomy (NCBI): domain Eukaryota; kingdom Viridiplantae; phylum Streptophyta; class Magnoliopsida; order Asparagales; family Orchidaceae; genus Phalaenopsis; species Phalaenopsis hybrid cultivar. The sequence continues at coordinate 35,907 of JXCR01132039.1, forward strand.
TTAAGAGCTTCGAAAACCGATTCAAGATGTGCAAGGTATTCCTGTGAAGAAGAGCTGTAAACAAGAATGTCATCGGAGTAAACTTTGCAAAATATAACTAAGATCATGACTCACCATTCATATAGTGTTTCGTGAGTCTTGAAAGCGGTCTTCCACTCCTCCCCTTCCTTGATATCGTGTCTAATGATCCCCACTACGGCGATCTAGTTTGTTGAATACTTAAGCCCCTTGGAGCTTGTCCAACATGTACTCTAGCCTCGGAATAGAGAATCTATATTTCACAGCTATCTTATTAATGGAACAACTATCCACACAAAGTCTCCATTTGTCACCTTTATTCATTACAATCAATGCAAAAAATGCAAGAACTTATATTGTGGCGAATAAAATTTTTGGACAGCAGGTTGTTCACAATGTATATTAGAATCTTTAGTTCGAAAGTGTGAGATTCGGAAGCGTTGCTCCTGGGAGCAGGTCAATTTGATGTTGAATTGGTATGCTGGGTGGCAATGCATTAGGTAATTCGTTAGGAGCAATAACAACATATTTTTCCAATAGATGTTTAATTTCAGATGGCCTTTCTAAGCTCACTATTCGATTCAGAGATTAATAGTGCCAAGAACATTTAACACTGGTTATAAGATGCAATTAATTGGGGAGCAGATGTGCACAAGAAGACAATACTTTCTTTCGGTTTCTTGACATTTATGTTCGAAGACAGTAAACGAATCTTTTTACCCTTCGAACTGAACAGAGCCATTCTCCCTGCAGTTGTACCCTGCCCCTATGTTAAAATGCCATGATCTTCCTAGTATTAGATGGCTAACGTCCTCGGTTATTGTACTTAAATTCCCCTTTTGATCCAGCTAATCTTATATGGTTTGGTGTGCTTGGAATTCTTCAAGCCTTTACCACCTTACTAGAAATTATGTTCTCCGTGCATCCACTATCAATAAGAGCGTCACACACCTTAGCATTGATGTTACACCTAGTGAGGAATATGAGGACGTTCTCCATGACACAAGACAAGAATTCACCTTCTTCTCCCAGTACATCTACCACACCCCCAGTCTCTTCATTTTCTGCTTCCATCCAATGATTAGACTGTTTTCCTTCCATAATATGTGCTTGTTCTCTTTACGGACACTTATTAAAGCAGTGCTCTGGCTAGAAATATCTAAAACACTCAAGAGGGTGCCGGTTTGCTGTTAAGAGTTTTCTCTTGGTTGAACTGCTTTGTGTGGCTGCTTGGATTTATTGGTTTGACTAGCTGCAGTTGATTGAAGGGTACCTCCCCTTATTTAAAATGTTGGAAACTTAGGTGCTTCGGTAACAACCGAAGAATCACCTGTAGCTCTGTGGTTATACACCTCTGCTTGTAAGCCCTGTTGCTTTGCAATTCAGCTATGTGGGCGTAATTGATAGCTTTGGACAACAACCATATATTGCTCAATTCCAAACGATTTTGAAGAAATTCTTTTAACCAGCCAATAAATCTAGCAATCTGCTGTTGGGGATTATTAGGATCGCTCAATCTATCAAACTCCTCCATATGTTGTGCGACCGTGCAATTACTTTGGGAGCATCTCTCATATTGTGAATATAGAAGCTTCTTGTAAATGAAGGCAAGAAGTGACCGGGCATTAATTTTTTTCTTTTACTCCATGAATGAACATTGCTTTTACTTCCCCTTCGATGAGATTGAGTCAGTTGAATCCACCTGGCCGCTGCACCGCGGGTTAAGTTACAAGATACGCACCTCACTTGGTGTTCGGGCAGAACATCCATATACTTGAAAAATGTTTCCACCAAATGTTCCCAATCTCAATAATTCTCTATATNAATGAGATTGAGTCAGTTGAATCCACCTGGCCGCTGCACCGCGGGTTAACTTACAAGATACGTACCTCACTTGGCGTTCGGGCAGAACATCCATATACTTGAAAAATGTTTCCACCAAATGTTCCCAATCTCAATAATTCTCTATATGCAATTGTCCATCAAAACTTGGAAAATCAATTTTCAGTTTAAAATAATGCCATCCTTTATTATTGAAATTCCTTCTCCAATGTGGAACATCGCCAAGATCCAAATCCTCTGTTGTTGAATCTGATTGGAAGTTTCTCCTTCTTGGACCCCACTTCTTATTGGAGTCAAGATGGTCAAAATGCGCCACATAATCGTTCCTTCAGAATTGCTGAAGGTTACGATTATCCGCAGCAGCGTCACCTTGAACAGTTAGATCTGCCCCCAATCCTGTCAATCTGAAGCTCTCATCTTACTTCCATGGTGAATTGTTGGAACCGCTTAGGTACCGCCTCCAATTTATGCTCCAACACGACTTGAGCTTCTCGTAAAGACTCCCAACATCTCCAGTCGTCACTCATTGGATTCAACTTGCTTCCCTCTATTATTTGGCTTTGATACTAAATCGATGCACCCCGGCGATACTTAATTTGCGGCATACTGAATAGATGATAACCAATTGCTTTTTCCTCACTACTAAAAATCATTATATATACTTAAAGTAACCAGTAATATTAGTGACCTATATGACCCCAGTAGGAACTAAGCCCAANGATCCTTCAGAATTGCTGCAGGTTACGATTATCCGCAGCAGTCACCTTGAACGGTTAGATCTGCCCCCAATCCTGTCAATCCGAAGCTCTCATCTTACTTCCATGGTACCGCCTCCAATTTATGCTCCAACACGACTTGAGCTTCTCGTAAAAACTCCCAACATCTCCAGTCGTCACTCATTGGAAGTAAACAAATACTAAAAATAAGACTATCTAAAAGGGTATACGTCCAATGGCTTTATGCTTGCTGCATCAGNTAACATCTCCAGTCGTCACTCATTGGATTCCACTTGCTTCCCTCTATTATATGGCTTTGATACCAAATCGATGCACCCCAACGATACTTAATTTGCGGCATACTGAATAGAAGATAACCAATCACGTTTTCCTCACTACTACAAATCATTATATATACTTAAAGTAACCAGTAATATTAGTGACCTATATGACCCCAGTAGGAACTAAGCCCAAGTAGTAGAAAAAACTAAGTAAACAAATACTAAAAATAAGACTATCTAAAAGGGTATACGTCCAATGGCTTTATGCTTGCTGCATCAGTTTGCTTGGCAACAATACCTTAGCTAAACTTTGTTTTCTCAATTAATAAAGGTTGTTAATTTGAAAATACAATTAATGTCAATAAGAACTTTATATTATATGTCTAAAGTTAGCCTAATAATAAAATAGCTAGGATTTTTTGAGGAATCAGCCTTTGGGAAATTTCTTTGGACTGACTATCTTATTTCATGTTTTGGTCATATAATTTTTAATTTGTTGCAATTAGGTCATATCTTATGGAAGCCAGCAACCATTTTGGGACGCTTTTATAAGATTTAAAAAGTAGATTTTTTGGCAGTTTATTTTGCCTTGCAGCTCCCGATATTATTTTTGGCCTGCAATGTTCATTCTCTAGTTCGTTCTAATGTGGTTGTCTATTCAAACTTAACCTTTTTTCTAATGAATTTTCGGCTTAATTTAAATGTCTGTTAGCAGCACGCTGAAACTGTCAAAGAATTTTACAGACTCCTTGAATTTGTGATATAGCAACTTTTGAAAGCACTTCCGGGCCAACCTGGAGAATAAATTTACTCTTCTTTTAATGCTGCACCTTGATGTAACAGGCTAATTTGTTATCGCTGCTTGTGTTTTTGAGTGACTACTTGAATAATCCAAATGGAACCTTTGCAAATCTTCTGTGAGCCTAACTATTGCTTGCTATTAGGTGAAAGTATATGAGGGAAGTATGTCAAGGAGNATAGCAACTTTTGAAAGCACCTCCGGGCCAACCTGGAGAATAAATTTACTCTTCTTTTAATGCTACACCTTGATGTAACAGGCTAATTTGTTAACGCTGCTTGTGTTTTTTAGTGACTACTTGAATAATCCAAATGGAACCCTTGCAAATCTTCTGTGAGCCTAACTATTGCTTGCTATTAGGTGAAAGTATATGAGGGAAGTATGTCAAGGAGCCCAAGTCGAAGCAGAAGCCTTAGTAGAAGTCCCAGAAAAAGAAAGAGTCGAAGGTATGCCTGTTAATTATTTTACTGCTTTGGCAGTTCTGAATATGTTGGGTGCCTAATTTTAACTTGATATTTATTTTGTAGCAATTCCATTGATCGTCATGGTGTGAAACGGGCTTCTAAATCAATTTCTCCAAGGCTCAAGTCTGCTTCCCCAGCCAGGTTGCCTTGTTACATTTGATTCTTAGCTTGTTATTCTGCAAGGCTTTTAAGTGCTTTTTATACTTTTCCAACTGTCTTTGCTATTTCGACTATAAGCAACTGTAATTGTGATCGACACTAAAGGTACCTAAAATGCTGTATTTTGTAT